>PVKA01000084.1:119473-143287 GCA_004027165.1 Ctenomys sociabilis
CTAAGTTAGTTGAATGTCAATGGAGTGCCCACTTTTGACAGGTGTAGACAGAGGAAGGGGTGTAGAAAGAAAAAATCATGATGTGTGTGTATAGACAGTACAGTTGGGATAGATAACGCTGTGCTTCTACATAATTCTATGAGAGGCAAGATCTGCACTAATGGTGGTTGGACAGGATATTATGTCAGCTTCTAGTACTACGGTCATCCACTAGGTCAATAATTATTGAATTTTTGATATAATTCAGGTATAAAAAATAAGATAAGTAAGCAGCTACACTCTTAATTCACTGATAAGAGATATCTGCTAAAATAATATCTGTAAATATAATATCATGTATGCACCTTGTACAATACCAAAACGTTATGAAAACAGTTTGCAATGTATTAATTCATCGAATCTGTATGGTTAAGCTGTCTTCAAACTGTCTGATTGACGTTTGTATTTCAATAAAATAAAAATAAATAAAAAACAACAACAACAAAAAAAAACACAAATGTCCCTGAAAAGATTGTCATCTGTAACCATCACAGAAATAGGGATTTCTCACATCAGAAAAATCAATTCTCTCTCTCTCTCTCTCTCTCTCTCTCTCTCTCTCTCTCTCTCTCTCTCTCTCTCTCTATCACTGTCTCTGTCTCTCCACTTATTCCCCAAAATTAATCAGCAGTTCTTCTTCCCCACCAGCCCTACCATGACAACAATTTAGGCATTATATCAGAGAAGGTATCCCATGTATCCCTGATATTGATAAGTCATTCTGTTTAAATTTATTCCTAGAGCTTGGTGTAAAGAACACAAGAAGCTTCTCTCTGGGATTATATTTTATAGATATGCATAATCCACATATCTAGTCCCTACCAGCATTATCCCCATTTTGATAAAAAATGGATTCATGCAGACAAAACTAACTTAAGAATATGCAGTAGATTGGACCTATCAGACCCAATAGCAACTTAGCAATTTATTCTCTGCAAACTGGATGGAAGCACATTATTATTATTCAGGATACTGTTGGTTTCAGTGATGAGGGAATAGAATGCCTTTGGCCAAACTGCAGGGCTGAGTGACAGATGGCTTATGGAGTGGAAGTGAGTTCCTCCAGGTGACTTTGAAGATGGCTTGGAAGTCCAAGCAGGCTTGCCTCCGTGCTACAGCCGCAGAGCAGCGTCAGCTCCACAGAGCACAGACGAGCAGCCCAACCATGAGGCCACTGTCCATGTGGCCGGGAACCTGCCTTTTAGGCCACAGAGAAGATTTTGTCAGATGAAAGGAAAGCAAAACAACAGCTGAAGCAACAAGAAGAGAAACAACAAGCAGAGGAGGCCCTCAGAGACAGCCTGTAGCACCTCAGCTTCTGGCGCTGGACTGGGGATTTCCTCCTGACTCAGAAGGACCAAAGAAAAGGCAGCAGTTTGTGTTACAAAAACACATGTTTCTTTTCTCTAGCTGACTCTACCAGCTGATGACACAAGCGCTGTCTGAAATGTGAGCTAGTGCTGAAGCTTGTGCAAGGGTTCCTCTGCTTCCTTTAACTTTGAGGTTATAGTCATCTGCGAGGCCGTCTGCCCATCCATGCATCCATTCGTGCATCCGTCTGTGCATCCATCTGTGCATTCATCCAGGCATCCATCTATTGAATGAGTACATAACAAGCATGTGCTAACCTCCAGGCAATCTGGTAAGTGCTGGAGAAAGAGTAGTGAATAAAACAAAGGCATTGCTTTTATTTCATAAAGGAAACACACAACAAGAACAGGATTAAATAACCACGCAATATATCATCAAGCAAAGGGCTCATTAGGACCATAAAGCAACTTGAGGAAATACCATGAAGGCCCGGGGCACAGCTGTTATGGACAGAACGGATCCCCCAAGAGCAGTGGCATGGGAATTGTGTGAGTTGCAAAAGGTAAGCTTGGGGCAGAACACACAGCCTATGAGTCTTAGTCTTGAGTGTTTGGAGATCAAATGTTAGAAAGTTTGGAGATAGAAGCTCACACAAAGTATTATGTTTTTAAAACAACTCTAGGGGAAAGTCCCCTGTGGAGATGTGGATGAGATTTACTGCTCTGCTGGGGAGCAAGGCATGGCAGAGGGCTGCTGCCTACCCAGGAGCGATAGAACAAGTACAGAGCCTATGACTCAGCTCTTAGATTTATCCTTTTGCTCAAAACAACTAAAGACCAGACAAAATTTATGAACCCCAGTGCTACCCCAGGCCCCACCCTGACTCTGACTCTAACTCCCACAAATGGGACATCATAGGCAGAAGGACGTCTGTTATGATTTAGATCCAAAGCAGACCTCCAGGTCCCTGCATTCAGCGCTTGGGCTCTGAGAACATGGCTGGACCATGGATGCTGTGCCCCTGGGCATATCAACCCACTGCTGAGGGCAGGACTGAGTGTGCTGTCCAGAAATTGGGCCTGGTGGGAAGAGCTGAGGCACTGGCTCCTTACTGATCTCTGGTTCCTGGTTCCTGGGTGGGCAGTGGTCCTCTGGCACACCTTGCCATACCTCCTCTTGCCTTAAAGTCTATCAACCATGGTCTGAATCCCATGAAAACCGTAAGCCAGTCAACCACGTTCCTTTAAGTGGTGGGTGCTAGTATTTTGTCTCAGCAATGGGAAAGCTGATGAACGCCATATCTGAGAAATGAGACAGGAATGGAGTGATGACCTGGAGCAAGTCCTTGGGTCATAGAGGTAGGGACCCAACACAAAGTTCATTGTTCTCATGAGTGAGGAGAGGGCTGAAGGTGCAAGAAAGTCCAAGTAATGAGACATCACAGAGCAGGGTACAGGAAAGGAGAACTTAGAGTCTGCAGGGAATTCTTGAGCAGTCTGCAAATAACAGTTAGGGCTGAGTGTGAAGAACACAATTGGATCTGTGAGAGAATGTTCTGGAAAAAATGAAAGAAACCAGAACTTACACAGGATCAGAATCAGTGCTTGAAGACAACAGCTTGAGGGAAACCCTCATCTATTAGAGGGCTGAGAAGAGTTTCTTAATGCTTGTAGGGAAAAACGTGAACCCAACATTAATGCCACTTGTGAGTCTGCTAATTGAGCTCAAACAGGAAATATAATAAGAGCAACTGAGTACCAGAATAAATCTCAAGAACATGTAACACACACACACACACACACACACACACGCACACACACACACATTTTAAGAACATTTATAGAAATACAAAAATATCCTGAGATGTGGCCACTACAGTCCTCTACTCTACCAGCAAATGTATTGAAGGACTCACAGAATATAAAAATATCCACCAACAACAGATGCAGTTTATAATGTCTGGCACCCAAAGACAATCAAAGGACTAAGAAAATACTTAGAAGGCAAAGTGATCACTTGAACTGTGGTTGACATTGATTATGGGATATTTAAAGTCATTATTGTATTGAAAAAGCTAGAGGTAATATTGGATAGGTTAAGCATGGGAACCATAAAAAATATCTAAATTTAATTTATTGAGTTGTAAACCATAAGGTCTGATTTTAATTGTATATGGTGAACAGCAGATGACACACTGTGCTGGGAAAGATGAAAAATCTCCAATGTCCAGGCATACAGGTGGGAAAGAGAGAACTGCACAGTGAGCCACTGGGTGACTGGAGATAACCGAAGGCCGCATCATGAAGCTCTTTGAGGAGAGAAGCGAGGCCGGGGAGGCATAGAGCGTGTGTGGAGAGGCACCTGAGGGAAGCTGTCCACAGTGGTGGAGCTGTGAATCCACAGAGCTCAGAAGTTCAGTAATCCTCAAGCACCCCTCCCCCAGAGAGAACCATCTTATAGAAAAAGAGATGAGAGAAACAGCAGGAGAAGATCAGCAGTGATGCCCACTAGCGGGAAAGATAATGTCCTTAAAATACTAACAGAAAAAATGCCAAAACTCTCACAAACCTAGGACACGTTTTTCTGTATTTCGTTAATTTCTAAGTCTAATATCTAACAACTAGGTCCTATAGTACAAAATAAGCAACGTTACAGATAAGTGTCAAAATAAAGTGCTGGATTAATCTTAGGGCTCATTAACTATCTGGATAGTTTTGACTGAAATTGTTTGATAACCATTGATTGTGTTTGTGATAGAAACCATTTACTGACATCTCTTCTGCTCAAGTGGGCCAGAGGCTGAAGAGGGTATCCAAGAATTCTTAAGGCACTGAATTTATCTTTGAAAAGGAAAGTAAAACCAAAATTCCTTCTGACATACATAAGCTAAAATAATTTCTCACCAGCATGCCTGGATGAGAAGAAAGGTTAAGAGAAGTCTTTCAAGGAGAATAATTCCACGTGGAAATACGCATCTTTGTAAAGGTGTGAGAGCAAAAATGTCAGCCACACGGCTCTCTATGAAATGCTTTTCCATGATATGTGAAGGCCTTCTCAAGATCGTGGCCCACCTCGCTGGAGCCGCAGCTGGCACGAGTCACTTTACAGTAGTTGCATTGCATTTTCCCAGATCCAGGTTGCTTGAGCATATCCATCTCTACCTCATGTTCATCAGCGCTAGTGCCAAGGATGAGGCACTGTGTTCCTACGTGCCTTTAACTTCATAGTAAAAATAAAACTGGAATACAGTGTTGCACTCAATGAACTGAAACATTTACAATTAGGAATAGTCAGGAACCTTAAGCTAAGAACACATTTCTAGATGTGCAGCCTCAGGTCTGGAATGGGGTTCAGCGTTCCTATGACAAGTACTTAGCACTTACCCGGGGGTGGGGAGTTAGACAACAGCTTTGAAGCTTGAACAGCTGTGTGAGAATAAATGAAAAATTCTTCAGCACCTGAGTCCCAGGCTGACCCACTGGGAACAGCATGGGGTCAGCCAGCATGGAAGCCCTAGGGAGGACTGCGGGCCAGCTGGATCCCAGCAGGGACTTGGTAGCCATCCATCACTCACCGTCAGCGTGGCTGCTGGGTTCTTGTGACAATCTCATCCATTCACAGAACTCCTCTCCCTTTCCTTGCTTCTCCCTGGCATCTTTTCTGCTTCTGAGATAAAGAACTTGTGTAACACTAACGCTTAGGAAAGGCCGGTATCATGCGGCTGTGACCAACCTGGTGCTTTTGCATGACCTACTTATGCTTTACATTTCTAAACAAAAGAAAGGCTTATATAAAAGTGACTACCGCCCAGCTAAAGCAAAAATAATAGGAATACACTCTTTGCAATACACATTACTAAAAATGTAGGAATTCAATAGCACCAAGACCAGGAGGGTAGAAATGGAGGACTAATATTCATTATAGTAAGAGGGAAGTGGAATAATACAATGAAAACAGATGATAATAGCTAAAATGCCTATGCTTTAAGTGCTCAAGCCACCACTGAAGAATGGGACAACAAAGTAGAGCTAATGAATCATCAATGAAGTTAAAGTAGAATTATAAAATTGTTCAGTTAATCCAAAATTATTCAGAACAATAGGAAAAGCATTAATAAAAAACAAATGGGGCAGATGGACTTTAAAGGCGAGATTTCAATTACATATCAATGTGATCACGTGAAATCCAAACCATCTGGATGTGCACATGAAGGTACAGGGAAGCTCCGATGAGTTACGAAGCAAGGACTGACTTATCTGTAACTATGAAGACAAAAATATATTAAAAGGCAATGCACACACACACACACACACACACACACACACCACGTACCATGGATGGTGGCAGAGCCTGAGTGATGTGGTTGATGTCAGGCACACTGGAGTGGATTTCCATGAAATATCATCACGGGGGTGTTTCACAGCAACAGAAGGGACAGCTCTCCAAGAAAACATAAATGTACCCATTATATATCCTGACAACAGAGCCTCAAAATATTTGGAACAAAAATTATCAGAATTGTAAAGAAATACCCACAATAAGCAGATTTCAGCACCCCTCTTAATTATTGATAGGATACAAGGTAAAAATGAATAAGAATATAATGGTAATATATGCACAATGTAACAAAACTAACCAAGTTCACTTCACTTAGAGATCACTACATTCCACAACAACAGAATACACAACATTGTCAAGCACACACTGAACACTGACCAAGACAATGCCTATTCTGAAATAAAGCATATTTCAATAAAAATTTAAGTAACTCATGTCAAGCAAAATACATTCTATGACCATTTATTTAATGGGATAAATAAGAAATCAAAAATAAAAGGTTTAGAAAATCTTCAGTAGTCTTACAAATAATCCATGAGTCAACTGAAGGAAAATTAGGAGATATATTAAAATGAACAAAAAATAACAGCATGCTGCCCATATTGTGAAGCCATTGAAACAACACGCAGGAGCAAATGATCACTCTAAAGGCTGACACAAAGTTCTTGAATCAGTGCACTAAGACCTTCAGGGTCTAAGGTCAAAAGGCAAATGAAGCCAAAAGAAAAGAAATAACGGAAATAAAAATGAAAAATCAACAAAATAGAGAAAAGTTTTATATGAATAAAACTAAAAACTATGTTTGATAAGATATACATGATTTATAGATCTCTGCCCTGACTGATCAAGAAATAAGGATGACATTATGGCTTCTACAGATCTTTAAAATACTAAAAAGATAAGGGAACACTATGAGCAAGCTCATACCAGTGAATTTGGCAACCTATGTGAGGTGAGAGATTCCTTAAAAGGCACAGACTACACAAGCAGATTAAAAAGAAGTGGATAAGCTAAAGAATACTGTATTCACTAAAGAAAGAGAATTGAATTTATAGTAAAAACAAAACCTCCCCACAAAGAAAAATTCAGACCCAGTTGGCCTTATTGTAATTCGTACTAATTATTTAGTGAGTAACTATCCTATACAATCCCTTCCAGAAAACTGAAAAGAAATGAATTCTAAGCCCATCATTATTCTGAGATCAAAACAGGCAGAAATACAGTACCTCAAGACAGGAAAACAAATTGATAGCCCTCATGAACGTGGTTATCAAAGTTTAAAAATTAATAAGTCAAGTTCAAGAATATATAAAAGTATAATACAGTGTGACCAAATGGGATTTATTTCAGTGATACATTTTAACAGTAGAAAAACCCATGTAATTTGCTGTTTAATAGTCTATTTAAGAAAAATCATGTGGTAATATTAACAGATACAGAAAGAGTATTTCACAAAATTCAACATGAGGCTCTGATAAAATTGGTAGCAAACTAGGACTAGAAGGAAACCTCCTCAGTCTGCCTGGGGGCATCGTGGACAAGCTGACAGCTGACTTCGCCCTTGCTGCACCATGTGCATGGTCCAGGGGGCGGCACTAGCCTAACCTGGGAGCTCGCTAAAAATAGCTTCACACCTACCAGAGCCTTCTAGGTCAGAAGTGGAATTCTAGCAGGATCCTCATAGAGGCAGGTGGCTCAAAGGAGGCTCAGAGGCAAGACAGTCTTCCGATTCACGATCGATACTGCATCCTACTCCTTTCCCTAAGTCCCTGCACAGGGCGAAAACACTTTACTGTGTTCTAGCTTAAGCCTCCCTTTCCCAAGTATAAAACAGAGGTGTGTATTCCAAAGATTGCTGTAAGAAATAAATTAAATAAGGTAATGAGTGTAAAGGCTCATCATGGCATCCATTGCTGTTGTTGTTTTTAAGCAGATCACTAAAATCCTTAGTAAAGTGGATTTCTATGTTAAAAGATGGATCTGTAGAAACTCAGACCTAGAACAGCAGCCAGTCTATTTCCCTATTTTACTGGTGATGAAACTAAATTCCAAAACAGTCAAGCAGCTCCCCCAGGTTGTGCATGGGGAAGATTTCTCTGATGTGCTCCCTGCCACACTGCACACGTTGACTCATTTAGCTCTGTACTGGCACAAGTAGTGTGAAAGCATGCAAATGCAGCCCAGAGCTGGCTTCTCTTCGTAATGCGTCTGGAACGTTGGGGTATTGGGCTGGGAGTGGAGCTCGGGGATGTGCGATGTGCAAAGGCTGCGTGGGGCTCTGGGTTTGGTAGTAGCACCAAAAGAAAAGCAGTCATTCTGAAATTTGGAAATCTGTTTGCGGATATTTATCAAGAACAAGCACAAACACCCTTTGCTTTACAGAGAGAAAGTAGAGTGCTTTTCTTTTTCCCTACCAGCACAGAATATGGAAACAACGAAAGTTATAATCTCAAGAAAAATGTATGTGTGACTCCTTAATATCATCCATTGTCTACCTGAAGTTATATTTCAGTTAGAGATACTTTTAAACATGGCAAAAGAATGTATAATTGAGTTGAGAAGGGGGTAAATATTGTGCATTTAATACACAGATACTACAGTAGCCAAACCAGGCAATAGCCACTTATGTGACAGGTATAATTATGAAAGTGTTGAAGTGTTAAGTTGTTCAGTTTTAATTAGTATTTTACCCTTCACTGTTCCACAATACAAGGAACATACCACTTCATGAAGCTGAATAAAAACTTGTACATGAGCCAGTTATAGCCTTGTAAGGTAGCACTCAGTGAGGCTGAGACAGGAGGATCTCACCAAGTTGGGGCATGGGCAGGCAATTTAGTGGCTTATCAAGACCTTGTCTCAAAGAAAAAGGATAAAAAGTGGCTGGGGATATAGCTTAGTGTGAAGGTCCTGGGTTTAATTTCTGATATTTCAAACACACACAAAAGCAGAAGAAAAAGGAGTCATAAAATGATTAAGAAGTGATTTAGGAAATCATTCTGTAAAAAAGAATAAAGAGATAGCTCAGGGGTCTGAGCCCCTGCCTAGGCAAGCACACAGGCTGGGGTCGGGTCCCTGGCACCATACGTTGTGCTGGCCCTGTCCCTGGCCATGCTAAGCCTGAGATCAAGTCTGGGCATTGTGGCTCATGCCTGTAATGCTTGTGCTGCAGAGGCTGAAAACGGGAGGGTCCTGAGCTGGATAGCGAGACCCTGTGCTAAATACATTAAAGAAAGGAGGAAGAAAGAGAAAGTTTAGTGGTGTAATTGTGAAAAGAAACTGCTGTGCTTTTCAAAGTGGCGTTCCTGGAGGTTGAACTCTTCTTTAAATGAAAAAAAAAAAAAAAACAACAAAAAACAAAAAAACAAAAAAAACCTCTCTAAACCCCTTCAGACCAGTTTTCTATTAATGAAACAACGTCACTGGATTTAATGTGCAGTAGGGTGAATGGATACATATGCAGAAACCGGTGTTGCAAGCTAAGAAAACAACTGTTTGCTAAAAACAAAAGCCGTTTCTCACAAGTGTGCTGAAGGATTGGCCTTTTCTCAAAGGTACGTAATCCAAATACCTGGCATTAACGTATTTGTGAACTCCACCTCTTTATGTCTTCTTTAAGGTATCTAGTACAGCATCTACAGGGTCTCACCACACAGATGGGACTTGTAGCGATTCTCCTGTTTTCAGCTTCCCAAGCTCTGGGATTACAGGTACCAGCCACCATGCTCAGTCTCGCCCCACTCTATGTCTTTGTTAAAGATAATGATCAGATCACTGCTGTGAGGCATGAAAGTAAATGTCTTCATTTCTCAGGGACGCTTATATGTGAGAACATGGGTCACGATTTGTATTTCAAGCCAAGGTCTGGAAGTGGAAGAAAGAATGCCCACCATAGACTGGGGACAGCAGGGAGCTTTAGCAGGGTCATGTCATATGGGGAACTGGGCATCAGAAGCACCCACAAGGCGGTCTACACCTGCAGGCTTTTTTTGTTTTTTGCAGAACTGGGATTGAACTGAGGCCCTTGTGCTTGCCAGGGAAGCCCTTATTCCACTGAGCCATCTCCCTGGCCCCTCAGGCTTCTGTTTGAAAGACTTCTAAACACTAGCAAGCAAGTTGCACCTTGGGGAGTGACTGAAGACTGTCCCAGCTATGTGGCCACGGAGCTCCTTGCAGAGCAGTGGAACCAAGAACCACCGTGGGAGCTGGGGAGGCAGCTTGGGAGGGAGCGCTGTGCCCTGCAGAACAGGCATGGTGGGTCTCGGGGATCTGAGTGGGCCAGGAGCACGCCCTGTGCACAGGCCTCTGTCCCTCCAAGACACCTTCCCTGCCCTCCCGCTGCTTCCCTGCCTCCTTCTCCTATCTAACTTTTGTTGAAAAACTAGAGCATTTAAAAAACAAGAGGGGCAAGCTGGACCCAGAATACCATCTCAGAGTTCTCTGTTTGGAAAATCTCCTGTGTTGAAACTAAAAAGAAAATTGCAACTTTTATGACAAAAATTGGACTTCTACCCACTACCCTGGCCAAGCTCACAGAGATTGGTTGACCCTGTTCATTCTCACCCATCAGTTAACGGGGCACAGTTATGCTCCATAATCTTTTATTTATCTGGTTTTTTCAGGGTCTTACTATAAAGCTCCAGAAACAGTTATGATATTCCTGTTTTCAGCCTCCACAGTGCTGGGATTATAGATGTGCGCCACTACGCCTGGACTCTGGCTGGCTCAGCTGTCCCTGGGGGCAGGGCCGAAGCAGCATGTGGTGCCAGAGGTTGAACTGCAGTCCTGCACTTTCCTAAGCTTGCCTAAGCAGGCACTTTAGTCTGCTGAGCTATCTCACTGGCCTCTCCACAAGCATTTTAGAACAAGTGGTGCTATGGATACGAATTGGGGAAGGCAGGGTGTTGAGAGGAGGAGAACAAATGCAAGCATAGCAAACAAACACTTTTAGGCAAAAAGCAAGCTCTGTGCACCCTGGAATTTAGCTGCAATGACAATGTCATTGTTACGTGCACAAATAGCTGCGGGCTCCTGTTTGATTCTCTTAACTGCATCAGATGAAGTAGTAGAATTTTCCTTGAAAGCATCAGTGAATAACCTTCAGTGGCAGTGGGATCCAGCTTAGCTCAGTCTCAATCTCCTGTGACCTGCAAGGCTGTTCACAAGTTGGCTGGAGCAGCTTTCAGACACAGGAGGAGCAGATCTACTTAAAAACCACCAAAGGAGTGTTATAGAGAGATATGGCCGCAGGGATTGTGACTGGTGACATATTTCTATCAAAAAATGTAGATATAAACAAGTCAGGTATAAGGGTGCTGGCATTTCCGGAAAACCATGTCTTTGTTCTTCAATTAGCCTATTTTGAGATATTTTCATAACAAATGGCTGCTTTTTTCTTTTACTTAAATATTAATGTCTTTGATAACAGCACTAGTGCTTTTGTCTTATGA
Source organism: Ctenomys sociabilis (assembly GCA_004027165.1). NCBI lineage: Eukaryota > Metazoa > Chordata > Mammalia > Rodentia > Ctenomyidae > Ctenomys > Ctenomys sociabilis. Next base: position 130,612 of record PVKA01000084.1, read on the forward strand.
AGAAGTGAATTATTTATTTAACTCTGATTGTGCTACTCCAAGTATTTAGCATTCAAATCTCAAAATCTTCTCTAGCACAGGAACGGGTCATTTTAAATTTCTACTTATTATTTTCTACAGAGAAAAAGAGACGAGACCCACGCAGCTTTCTCCAGTGTGCTCAGTCACAGACGTGCACGCCTGTCCTTCCTGCTGTTCTGAGGCTGGATGCACATGACTGTGTAGGGCAGGTGTAGTTGCCTACGGAGAGCAGTTCTGTTTGTTGCAGAGCAAAAATAAATGTCTGCTTTTCTTCTGAAAAATGAAAAACAAATCTAACCATGCGGTTAGAGAAAAGGGCTTGCCTCCTGTGAGTGACCATCCCTCCTGTTCGTGCCCCAGGAAGTGCCAAGCAAGGGACGGCATCTGGGTCTCCTGCGCTGCCCCAACCTAGCCCCGTGAGTGACAGTCCACAAGTCACCCTTCTTTTCGGTGTAGCGCCTGTCTCACATGCGTGGGATCCGTGAGAAATGTAGAAAGCTTTCCTTGGCTCTTGTGTATAAAACCACACAGGAGGTCGACAGTCCTCTGTCTTGCCCACCAACAAGCCTTTGAATTTCTCAAGTGAGGATGCAATGCTGTCCTTTCTTCTTAATCTTGGTGTGTGTATAGATAACATGCCACAGCCTCCCTATCCCTCCCTGATGACCCTGTTTTTTCCATCATACAAGCAAAGAGAAGAGCTAGACTGTTTTTAAGCTGTGAAGAGTAAACGAGTGTCAATAACTATGTGTACCCCATGGCTGGCTGTCCTGTGGGCCCAGATGGGGGCTGGCAGGTGAATGTAGGGTCCCACAGCTATCTCATGGTGGCTCAGAAGTCATTGAGGTACGGCACTTAAGGATGGCTGTAGGCTGTGTACAGGTGGACAGTGTCCCTGGATTTTGAAATTGAGGTAAGGATCTCAGAAGGAAGCATGGAAAGGAGCTGTCCCCATGCTTCAGATACAAGGACAGCTTCCTTTTAGTAGTATGGTTTATTGAAGTGATGGCTATGCTATTGCATGCTCCAGCTGGGGTGTTTTAGAATGGAATTAGATGCTACTAATAGTTAATTTAGAGTAACAGACTGTCTCAGGCAAGATAAGATGAATTCTTGCCTTAGTTAAAAGTAAGTCAGTTCACATGGTAGTCCATTGGTCCATCCATCTGTCTGTCTGTCCATCCATCCATCTGCAGATCATATTTTTACTGTTTACAAAGCCTTACATCTGTTTTCATTCTTTTGTCTTCTAATAAATCAAGCTTATATTAGTGTTCCTTCTACAGAGCAATGGTGTGGACAGTATGCTGGACAAATTTAAGGTTTGCTTTTGAGGCTGTCAGAGCTGGAGAAGAGAGATCAGCTTCTCCCTAGGATGATGTTCAGCACAGTTCTAAGGTACAGCTGCTCTGCTAACTTAGGAAGTTGCTTTATTTCTGTTGAGAATTGAAAGAGAAGGCAAAAAGAAAAAAATCTCCATTTTTTAGACATTTGGCACTTTGGTGGCCAGATGAAGAGGAATCCGTGGGTGTGGTGATGTAGGCATGGAGTGGAGCTCTGCATGATTCAATGTGAATGAAACAAAACTCTCTTCCAAACCTCAGCTAGTTTTCCAAGCTGATTGCATGCTGATGTGGCAAAGTGCATACCACTGAGGTCTGCCAGGCCAGCCGTGCTCTGCGGAAAGTGCTCCCGCACTTGGCAGTGCAAGTTATGTGGCAGCTTGAAGGAAGACCTTAGAGAATTGCATTCAGAGAATTGCATGAAGGACTGTAGATGTTTTTGGTCCAAGCCTTACACTTTATGGATGAGGAAACTGAAGCCCTGAAATGGAAACAGACTTGCTCACAGTAGCAGAGCCTAAGTCTCTTTTCTAGGACTAGTATCCAGTCCCTTTTCTAGGGCCCCTGAAACAGACTGTGCTGTGCAAGTGCCACACCCGGGCCACACTGTGCCACTCATGGGGAGTGGCCTCCACTGCGTTCTGAGCTGGTTCGTTGTCAACATTTTGGTTATGCCAGGGTTGAGGTCTCCACACTGTTTAGGTCACTAGTTCTAATTTCATTTCTGCTAATTGTCAAGGAAAACTCGGGCAAACCACTTCTCAGTGTGGTGCCTTTTCTTGAAAGATTTGACTAAGCTAGATGAAGTGCTCTGAGTGACTCCTTCAGTGTGGATACCACCATCAACATCTCTGACATCACGTCTTGACTTATGAAGTCACTGGAAGAACACACATGTATGTGTGCACTGCGGGACCTGTACAGTGCAACTCACAGAACTGCAAGGAGGCAATTGAGAACCAGCTTATAAATATGTGGGGACTGAGATTGCGATATCATTTTTGCTCTCCGTTTTCTTGCTTCCCTGACTACCGTTCCCTGTCCTGCCTTGCTCATTCTTTTTCATATTTCCCTTTGCTTTCAATTTAATCTAAAGTCTATTCTTCTCACAAAAAAGCAATGTAAATGTCAAAGTAATGAAAAAGGAAGAACAAAAGAGAAATAAAAAAGAAGAAAGAAAATATTCTTAGGAATTTGACAAGCCTGATTTTACTTTCCATAAATAGTCAAACATTTGTAGGAAGAGCGATGAGTCTCCATGCAACTCTGTACACGGGAATGAAAACGTGCCCCCAATCACGACAGAAGCGCGCTTCCTCGTAGCGCGCTCTAATTCAAAACCGACAAGGACAGCAGAGGTCGAGGGGACCTCCAGGATCTGAATGCTCTGCAGAGCCCAGGTGCAGATTTGAGCAACCCAGTATATTTTCTCAGAAGGACAGAGAGCAGTGCAGGGTTTATGGACCTTAAACTTCACTCTTTTTTAGAAGCTGCTAGATTATCTTGGGAGAATGGAAGAAAATACTTCTTCAAAATTTAGCTTTGAGCCCAAAAGCACAATGTACTCGACACTGTAGATTTATTACTTCAATACAGTTCACAAAAGAATAGAGAAAAAGAGCAGAAGGAAGTTGCAGTGAAAGATATCTGGAAAGAATGGCAGCTGCTTGTGTTTTCTAGCTGGATGTTATCGATCACTGACGGCTATGTTTCCCCCAGAAGTCTCTAAGCCTGCAGTAGCGCTTGGGGAGCCTGGTACCACACAAGTGCAGTGAACAGCGACTCTCTGGACACAACACAAGTTTTTTCAATATCCTCCCTCTAACCTCTCAGCATTCAGGGCTTCTAGAAAACACAAAGACACTCCTATTTAGTCTCAATAGATCAAAAAATTTGATTCTCAGAGAAAGGCAGATTTTGCTAATTGTACTTCTAGAGAGGAACAGTAGCTCATGTTTTTCTCTATTCGTTTTCAATGCATAGATTTCTGATTATTTTAAGAGCATAATTTTCTCCCCTTTTATTATTTTTAAGCAAGAGTAAACATATATTAATAAAAACCCCTTTAGTCTTTCATGGGAAAGAATTGAGCTGCATAAATTTGATTATAAGGAAATGACTATTCTCTGAATACATAAGCCTGGATTTTCATTAACGTGACCCCCAGTCATCATTGTGTCCCTTAGCCCTGGACGTTCGAAACTAGCAGAAGCTACTCTCAAGGACAAGTGACACTAAAGTCAGCTCTGCAGCTAACAGTCTGCCTAGTCGGTGCACAGTATCCAAGCCTCTCCTGCAGCACTGGGGCTGAAACACAACAGAGGTGAATATCCATGACATGGATTACAGCAAATTAGAACAGGTGTATGCAGAACAAAAGTTATACAGTGAGAGGCAACCTGGAGAACAGGAGACAATGTGAGTAAACCATAAATCTGATCAGAGATGACTGTCCAGTATACACAAGGGACTCATGCAACTCAACAGCACCAGAATTATTAGATAACTGGATTATAATGTGAGCAAATGACATGAATAATTTTTTCACCAAAGAAAAGCCATAAATGGTCAACAGGTGAAAAGATGTTCAACGCCACTAATCACTGTGAGTACAAATCAAAGTCACCAAGAAATATCACTTCACACCCATTATAATTGTCTCTCTCAAAAAAAGAAAAAGCAGAAAATAACACACCTCGGTGAGTAGGTGGAGCAAGTGGAATTCTTGCAGCCACTGATGGGAATGTAAAATGGTACAGCTGCTGTGGAAGACGGGGTGGTGGCTTCTCAAAAATGAATTAATTCCCCATTTAAGGATATTCAAAAGAATCCAAAACAATCTTTTAGAAGGTTATTTAAACATTTGCATTCATAGCAGCACTGTTCATAATAACCAAAGTGTTCATCGGAGAATAATGAAAAGACAAACTGCGGTATCCACACACCAGGGGGTATTATCTGTTGTTAAAAAGAAAAGTTCTGACCCATGCTATACCAGGACGTTCTGCTAAGTAATGTGAGCTGGCTCCTGGGGTGGGGGAGTCTAATAACCAAATTCCTAGAAACAGAAGTAAGGAGAGCTACAGGAAGCCATTTGATGGGCTGAGAGCTCCAGGTTTCTGAAAATGAAGAGTTGAAGATTGGTTGCAAAGCACTGACTTCATGCACAAAATCACCAAACTGTACCCCAAAAGGTGCAGGTGGTAAGCTTTACTGATGTACATTTTGCATTTTAAAAAAGTGAAACAATTATAGTGGTAACTGTGGTTGTAAATTGTGTTTTAGATCAACAAGTAAGTCCTTCCTCTTTGTCATTCTGTGACATGATTGAAGGGTATAGACTTCTAGGAATTACACATCTGTACATAAGAAGTTACAGAGTAAAATATGAACAAAAGTCAAAGCTCAAAGACAAAATTACTCCACAATCTCTTGCAGTTAACAGGATGATAGAGGGAGGTACCTGGCTAAAGACACAGAACGTGACCTAGTCAGTAGAAATGGTGGTGATCTCTTTTCTGGAACATGAACATGTGACCCATGAAAACCAGGAAACTCAGCACGAGCTCCTCTCCTCTTCTGTCAGGTCTTTTCTCTCTAATATGAGCCTCCAACAATTTTATTAAGCCCTGGTGAAAACAAGTTCTTTTGCTCAGCACACCTGCTGTCAGATATTTTAAAGGATAGTGAATTCTTCTGCTAACTGGGACCTTTTTGTATAGAAAACACTGTTTATCTAGCACAGTTGTATCTTCCTACTTAAGTCTCAACATATGTTAAAACATCTTAAGAAAAAAAACAGTCGAGTTGTTTAATGGCAAGTAGAGCTCAGAATGGACCTCATTTTGAACAGCTCCAGGGCTTTAGAGGTGGCCACACCCAGGCAGACTCCGGCACTGGCGTAGCGTCCGCCACTCACTCTGGTGAGGACCAAAGTAGGGCTGTCCTCCAGAAGGCTCTCGTTGTGACCTGGAACCTGCTCCTTTTTTGCTTTTGCTTTTTCTGTTTTTTCACCAGGTCCTAGACTAAACCAGCAGTGTCCCATCTCTAGCCAGTATGTATATCTATTTGAATATGTGCCTTTCTAAGACAAATCAAATATAAAATCAATGTAAAAATAAAAATGCCCTGAGATGCCCAACCACCAAGATAGAGCCCATCGGTTCCACTGAGTTGAGTCAGCTATAAAGCAAACTCCAAAAGCACACAACAGACAGGCCACAGTTCATTGAAACTACTTTGCCCAATCATTCTTGCAAAACCTTTGTGTATCTGATAAAGTCTTGAGTTAGGAGATGTGACTGTCCCCATCAGTTGGCTTGAGCTCTGGGACTGAAGGTGCTCCCCTGGCACTGGCGGACACTGTTCACAGGGCTGGTGAGTAAACAGCTTTCCCATGAACACAGCTTTCCCACACAGCACAGTGCAGGAAGAGCCCAGTCCCTAGGTAGAGTTTGAAACGAGTTTATGGTTTTATCCACTCATTGGCACTCTGCTGCTGAAAACGTTCAGAGTTTAGAGTTCCAGCTTTGCGCAATTCTTGTGTTTGTTCACATTCTTGTTTAAGAAATGTCATTTGCATCTCAACCAAGGAAAAATAAAGCGTGGTTTTATTTTATTTTGTTAGAATGTCCTGCATCCCCCAGAGGAGTGAATGAGGGCTGGCAGTTGAAGCAATATCCCCTGTATGGAAGTTGTGGCACAATGAAAGCATCCACAGAGGCGGGTCCACAGACCACAGGGCTGCGAGTCTCCATGGGGAGGCCAGCATGGCTGCAACCAGAGCCTTGTCTTTGACCTTCCTGAAATACCCAGTTCTTTCCCTTTGAAGAAAATGCTTCCCTGGGGTAGCGACAGGCCGGTATCTCAGCGACGTGTGAGCTGCCGTGGTAAGTGACCCCGTTCTTCCCTGTGGAACAAGTATAGCATTGTAGCCCCTTACAGAAAACTCCAGCTGTCCTTTTACACACCAGCCTTCTTGGCAAAGGTTCAGATTTTTCTTCTTTCAATAGTCATAATTCATTGCGAGAGCCAGCCCCTTGGATTTCTTTTTTCTGCACACTGAGTTTCTTTGGCTATCTTATCCCTGATTGCTCCCTGCAAGCCCACCCCTCTGCACTGGTAAACTACAGGGAACCAGCCGCACAAACCAATGAATGTAAGACTAAAAAATCCACCTTTGAGACACATGCAATACTTGTTGCCAATTTTGATTCAAGTTGAGAGGAAAATTGTGTAAATCAGTTTATTAGGAGTTGCAGGTGTGCTTGGAGGGGGAGGAGGCTTCTTACTCAGGAACTACAGATAATCCCGCTTACAAAATCTCCTCAGTTGTAGTGTTTTCTTATCCCTTGGGGAAATGCTGTAAGCAGGAAACCACATATGTGTGTTAAAAGGGGGATGATAAGCCAACTCTACCAGATGGTAGGTACTTTGGGGAAATATGAATTTAGAAATTCTGTTGACTCTTCAAAAATTTCTGATTTACTGGATCACAGTTTTAACCAATTCATTCCGTGTATGATGAGCTCATCATGTGTATGTGTGTCTCTCTATACATGCCTGTGGATAAACTTCCACAAGAGCTGTGCCATTGGCATTGGCAGGGAATATCCATCTCCTCTTCTTCTGCATACCAGGAGAATGTACAAGCCAGCACCTCACCCATTGCTTCCTCCCATTTTCCTTTTGTTTCCTAAGTTGTGCTTTATGAGTTCTCACTGAGGCAGGAACATCCGTGTCATAGCAGAATCAAGCATAGGCCATTCTAGAACATGCTTTCTTTCTACAACACTGACCTGAAGTGGGTGAGGGTTGAGGAGCAAATGCCTTTTGCTGACTCTCCTGCAGTAGGTGGCTGCAGATGCTATAGGGAGAGACTTCAGAGAAGGCTGCAGCCATCTCCTCCATATAGCCTACATGACATATTTGCAAAGATGGAGTATACTATTAGTGTCTCGTGAGAAGGTCAGGCAGCCACACCCGGGGTGAGGGGTGCTGGTGATGGAGAAGATGGAAGAAACAAATTGGCCCTGGATGAAGAGGGCTTGGATCATCAAAGGATGAGTCAAGAAGAAATAATGCTGGTGTTTGGTGCCATGTCTGTTATACTTTACTACGTGGACAAGACATCCAAGCAGATGCATCAAAGACAGGTTGTTGACACAGATACAGACCTGTGTGAGGTGTTCCTGACTTCATCTTTCTAGTCTGAAGTTCTTAACTCTTTGCAGAAGTCTGATTTAGACCCTATTCTGCACCTCCCAGGTCTTCTTTCAGGACTGAAACTACCTCTGCCAGAGGTAGGAATGCTGAGTCATTTTGGAAATGAGAGCTATGAATTGAGAGGTATGGTCTCTTCCAGAAGAGTCATGTGCTATTTATTAAACAAAACGTTTGTGGTGCAGGGATAATCAGAGTGGAATAATTTGGTCCTGACTTGAAGGTGCAGAAAGAACACCATGGATGTCACTCCATACAAGAAATGAGTGGTCCATTCAGGGAGATCAGAAGGAAAGATAAACTTGAGGCAAGATACTCAGGAAACAATTCATGGAAGCCTGTGAATTTAGAGGCTCCCAAAGACGCCAAGAGGAGAAGCACGTGGGGGTCTCCGGGTAAAGGCAAAATTAGCAGGACTGGGAAATTGTATCCTAGAGAAAGATTTGAAATCAGTAAGTCTATCAGGGCTTGAGTAATCCTATAGGAATAAAATAAAGCACTCAGGCTGGAAGAGATGAAGATTTGTTATGTGAGGATCTGAGAAGTTTTGAGAAGTCAGAGTCTTAAAGAGTAAAAATTATACCTCAAAATCTCCTAGTAGGGATTAAATTTTCAGACAGTGATTTATTGAAAGTTAGGGGGTTTATATCATACTTAGAAGTAGAGAGGCAGTTAGGGTATTGAAGGACCTAGAAATGCTAGGGACTTGGAAACAAAAGGAGAGTGTGCAGTGTCAGGGTGATTGGTCCAGGGGCCGATGAAGCATGATCCAGGGGGCTCTGGGTGAGTCATGAAGGTACTTGAGAGTTATCACTGGCCCTTCGCCCCTTGCTCTCTGCACTGTTCCTCCACTCTGCTTTCTGACTTCCATGGACACCACCGTCTTCTGCCTTGATGGGACCCAGCAGATCATAGACCAAAGTCCTTACATAATAAGCCAGATGACATCTCTCCTGCTCTGAGTTGTGGGTATCAAGTACTGGAAGGCTGACAGACACAGTGGACATTTGTAAAGATGCACTCACTGAAGAATAGACCTAAATGGGCCCTCTTCCACTTTGTGCTCTCCAGACTGTAGGGACAGAGAAAGAAAGCACAATGGGAAGAGGTTTGTAAGTTGTAGATCTAGGAACTGTGGGCCATTGGGTAGACACACTGCCATTCAAACGCTCATTGCCTGATCCACAGCTCACACCTTCAACTATCCTTCAGTGCCCTTTTTACAATAGTTATAATGAAAAGAGAAAAGTAGGAACTTAAAACTAGTTTTACTTTGCTCCAAAGAAACTAGTCAAAATGGAACATTTAATTTCTTCTATTCTAAAAACCCTCTTTTCTAATTTTTAGTGTCCTTGTTCAGAATTTCAAACAAAGATTTTCGATTCAAATAAAGATTTGGTTGTCAAAGTACTAAGCAGGATTCAGTAGAGACCTCAGGTTCCTTTTGGCCGCCTTCTGGCCAGAGTGCACCTTTGGGCTCACTCACCTCATGACTCACTTGTTTCTCTATGAAATTTATTCAATATAATTTCAATTGCGTATTTTCTAGGATAAATTCCCAGGAGGAAATACCTTTGTTCTATTTATTTTTTTTTTATTGAAGTACAAATACCAATGAGACATTTTCAAGACAAATTAACAGGACAGATTCGATAAATTAATACATTGAAAACTGTTTTCATAATGTTTTGGTATCATACAAGGTGCATACATGATATTATACCCTCAGAATTTATTATAGCAAATGTCTCTTATCAGTGAATTAAGAGAGTGTAGCTGTTTACATATCTTATTTCTTTATACCTGAATTATATCACAGATTCAATAATTAATACTTTCTACCTTGTTATTTTCCTTGTGGCTGTCCATAGTACTAGAAGCTGACATAATATCCTGTCCAACCACTATTAGTGCAAATCTTGCCTCTCATAGAATTATGCAGAAGCATGGCATATCTATCCCACCTGCACAGTCCATACACACATATAATGATTCTTCCTTTGTATACCCCTCTTTTTTGTCTAGATCTGTTGAAGATGAGCACACTATTGTCATTAGGCCAATTTAGGTACCTGAACTCAGTGACACAATCCAACACAGTACAGCATCCACAATAATGGTGAGTTATCTGAACAAGTTGTTGATTATAGCCATTTATAGCTCAACTTATTATTATGGCTCCACGGTGTATACCTCATCTTTATACTTTTCTGCTGGATGGTTATGACTGAGATAGATCAAGACCTACATACCAAAAGATGTAGCTTTTGTTTCTGATGAGGTCAGTGAAGTCCCCTCAGGGTTTATCTTGTAGTCCTGTACCTTATTCTGTATATCCTTTATCTGTGGCATCTATGCGGTTGAGTCACGGCCAATGCTTGACCAGTTTGTTTTCTATGAGAGCCTGAGAGAAACTTTTCTCTCCATGTGACTCTCCCCAGGCACATTATAGAGCATCAGTCTCTTTCCTCTGTGGCTCTGTAATCTCCTTGATCAGAAAATTTGGGGCACAACTGAGTTTCATGACATTCAATACAGGTTCTCCTATGCCCTGAGGCTTCACTGACCTTGAAAGGCTAGGGCCAAAATGTTGGCTGGCCTTATGGCTCTTCTATTTCTCCAGTTTTGATCTGTGTACTTAGGTTGTTAACCATCCAGAAGAAAAGCTGATTAGTACCCTGTAGCACATACCATTAAATTTGCACTAACTATCTGACTCAGTTGTCTTTAGTTCTTGTTGTACAATTCTATATGTATTTTTTGACTTCTTGTACTAGGCAGACTATACAATATTTGCACATGTGTGTCTGGTTTATTTCACTTATGAGTATATGTTAAGTGGCATCCACTTCAATATAAATGCTTCAAGTTTATCATTCTTTATAGCTGAATAATAGTTCATTATATAGAAATACCACATCTTTTTCAACTATTCCTCATGTGACGGACATCTTGGTTGTTTCCAAGATTTTGATATCACAAATTGTGCTGCTATAAAAATAGGTACACATATATCACTATGATACAATCTTTTCAGTTCCTCTGGGAAAATTCCCAGTAGGGGGATAGCCGGCTTGAATGGTATTTCCAGTCCTACTCTTTTGAGGAGTCTCCACACTGATCTCCACAATGGTTGTACCAGTCTACATTACCACCAGTAGTGGAGAAGTGTTCACTTTTCCCCACAACCTCTCCAACATCTGTTCTTGGTTGATTTCCTTATGATAGCCATTCTTTCTGGAGTGAGATGGTATCTCAGTATTGTTTTTATTTGCATTTCATGGATGGCTAGCGATGTGGAGCATTTTTTCATATATTTATTCGCTTCTTTAATTTCCTCCTCTGAGAAATGTATATTCATCTCAGATGCCCATTTCTGAATTGGGTCTTTAAATGAGTCATTAAATTTGAGGGCCCTGTTATATCTTAGTTTTTTATACATTCTTGACAGCAGAACTTTGTCCAATTGCTTATTAGTTAGGATTTTTTTCAAAATTTGTGGGTTGTCTTTTCACTTTGTTGACGATTTCTTTTGACATGCAGAAACTCCTCAAGAAGAGTTGATCCCATTTGTTGATTCTTTCAAGTGCTTCCCATATGAATATATGTTTGTTCATGAACTCTTTACCTACTCCTATGTCTTCAAGAGTTTCTCCTACTTTCTCTTCCAGGAGCTTGAGTGTTTCTGATTTAATGTTTAGATCTGTAATCCATTTTGACTTTAACTTAGTGCATGGTGATCGTGCTGGGTCAAGTTTTAGTTTTCGGCATGTAGAAAGCCATGTTTTCCAGCACCATTTGTTAAAGAGGCTATCTTTCTTCAGTAAGCTTATTTGGCCCCTTTGTCAAAGATCAGATGTCTGAGTGTGATTGTGGATGCCTCTGCATCTTCTAATCTATTCCATTGATCCTCAGGTCTATTTTGTTGCCAATACCATGTTGATTTTATCACAGTGCCTTTGTAGTATAATTTCAAATCAGGAATTGCGATGCCTCCTGCCTTGTCTTTATTGGCCAAGATTGCCTTTGCTATTCTAGGTCATTTGTGGTTCCAAATAAATTTTAGGAATGATTTCTCTATGTCTGGGAGGTATGTTGGTGGCAGTTTGATAGGGATTGCATTAAATCTGTACAGTAATTTTGGGAGTGTGGTCATCTTCACAGTGTTGGTTCTTTCTATCCAGGAGCATGGAATATATTTCCATTTTCTGAAATCTTCTATAATCTCTTTTCTTAGGGTGTTGTAATTTTCTGTGAAAATGTCTTTGACTTCCTTGGTAAAGTGAATCCCAAGGTATTTCATTTTCTGTGGTGCTATTGTAAAAGGTATTGTTTCTATTGTATCCCTTTCGATGTGCTTGTTATCTGTGTAGAGGAATACTATTGACTTTTGAGCACTGACTTTGTATCCTGCTATGCTACTGAATTTACATATCAGTTCTAGCAGCTTCTTGGTGGAATTTTTGGGGTCTTCTAAGTAAAGTATCATGTCATCTGTAAATAGTGATAATTTAACTTCTTCTTTACCTATTCTTATTCCTTTTATTTCTCCCTCTTTTCTAATGGCTGTTGCTAAGGAGTCCAAGACTATACTGAATAGGAGGGGTGATAGAGGACTTCCTGGTCTTGTACCTGATTTAAGAGTAAAAGATTTCAGTTTTTCTCCATTTAGGATTATGTTAGCTTTTGAGTTCTCATAGATTGCTTTTATCAAGTTAAGGTAGAGTCCATCTATTCTAATTTTCTGTAGGACTTTGAACATGAATGAGTGTTGGACTTTGTCAAAAGCTGATACTTTACTTGGAAGACCCCAAAAATTCTACCAAGAAACTACTAGAACTGATAGAGAAATTCAGTAGCATAGCAGGATACAAAATCAATAAGCAGAAGTCAATAGCATTCCTCTATACAGATAACAAACACACTGAAAGGGAAACTATAGAAACAATACCTTTCACAGCAGCACCAAGGAAAATGAAATACCTTGGGATTCACTTAACCAAGGAAGTCAAAGATCTTTTCACGGAAAATTACAACACCCTAAGAAAAGAGATTATAGAGGATTTCAGAAAATGGAAAGATATTCCAAT
>PVKA01000084.1:143387-182187 GCA_004027165.1 Ctenomys sociabilis
CCAAAATTGCTGTACAGATTTAATGCAATCCCTATCAAACTGCCACCAACATACCTCCCAGATATAGAGAAATCAATCCTAAAATTTATTTGGAACCACAAACGACCTAGAATAGCAAAGGCAATCTTGGCCAATCAAGACAAGGCAGGAGGCATCACAATTCCTGATTTGAAATTATACTACAAAGCCACTGTGATAATTTCTCTGCATCAATTGTGATCATCATGTGGTTTTTTAGATTTCATTTTATTAATGTAGTGTGTGACATTAATAGATTTTTGAATATTGAACCATCCTTGCATCCCTGGGATAAATCCTACCTGGTCATGGTGTATGATCTTCTTGATGATTTGCTGTATACTATTTGCCAGGATTTTATTGAGTATTTTTGCATCTATGTTCATGAGGGAGATTGGCCTGTAGTTCTCCTTTTTGGTTATGTCTTTCTGTGTTTTTGGAATCAGTATAATACTTGCTTCCAGAAATGATTTTGGGAAGACTGCTTCCTTTTCAATTTCATTGAAGAGTTTGAGTGTAGGGATTATATCTTGTATGAATTTCTTGTAGAATTCAGCTGTGAATCCATCAGGATCTGGACTTGTCGGTAGGCTTTTTATTACATTTTGTGTTTCGTTGGCTGTTATTGGTTTATTGAGAGTTATTATATCTTCTTGGTTCAGTTTTAGTGATTTGTACCTTTCCAGGAATCTGTCCATTTCTTCTGTGTCTTCTATTCTGTGAGCATAAAGATTCTCGAAGTAACTATTAATAAACTTCTGAATTTCCGCTGTGTCTGTGGTGATTTCACCCCTTATTGCATATACTGGAATTTTTTCTTTCCTCTTTTTGATGAGGTTGGCTAGTGGCTTATCTACTTTATTTAGTTTTTCAAAGAACCAAATTTTTGATTTGTGGATTCTTTGAACTGTTTCCTTCATCTCAATTGAGTTAATTTCTGCTCTAATCTTTATGATTTCTTCCCGTCTTTGTGCTCTTGGTTTTGTTTGCTCTTCTTTTTCTAGTTGTTGGGAGTGCAACATTAGGGTGTTTATTTGTTCCTGTTCTGTTTTCCTAATCTGTGATTTAATAGCAATGATTTTCCCTCTAAGAACTGCTTTCATCACATCACATAAATTCTAGTAAGTTCTGCTTGAATTTTCATTGGATTGTAGATATTGTTGAATTTCTTTTTTAATTTCTTCTGTGACCCATTGATTGCTAAGTAGGATGCTGTTTATTTTCCATGAATATAGCAAGTTTTTCTGGTTTCTTTGTCATTTATTTCCAATTTCATTGCCCTGTGGTCAGATAATATCTATGGGATAATTTCTATTTTCTTACATATACTTATGCATGACCTCTGCACTAGTATGTGGTCTATTTTAGAAAATGACCTGTGTGCAGCTGAAAAAAAATGTGTATTAAGCTGTGGTTGGGTGGAACACTCTGTATATGTCTACTAGGTCCATTTGTTCCACGCTCTTTTTCAGTTCTGCACTTCCTTGCTAATTTTTTGTCTTTTTGTCCTATCTTTTTGAGATAAGGGGGTATTAAGGTCTCCTGCTAAGATTGTTGTCTTAGATATTAGGTTTTTCATATCCATTAAGATTTGTCTTACATAGTTAGGTGTCCCTGTGTTTGGTTCATAGATATTTATGAGTGTTACTTCTTGCTCTTGAATTTTTCCCCTGACTAATTCATGGAGGCCTTCTTTGTGTCGTTTGATCATTCTTGGTTTGAAGTTGAGACCGTCTGAGAACAGAATTGCTACTCCTGCTTTTTTCTGAGGTGCTGGGCCGTGTAGTATTGTTTTCCATCCTTTGACTTTGAGCCTATGAATGTCATTTTGAGTTAAATGTGTTTCTTGTATATAGCATATTGTTCGATTTTGTTTCCTAATCCACTGTCCCATTCTATTTCTCTTAATTGGTGAATTGAGTCCTTTTACACTGATGGTCATAAGTGAAATGTGTTGACTTATGTTTGTCATGATATTTACTTGCTGTTGTTTACTCTGCATCCTGTGTTTAATTGTCTTTCCTGTTTAATGAGTTCCTTCCATTCTCATTCATGGAGTTCTGGTCATTGTGTCTCTCTCTAGAACATCTTTTAGTAGCCTTTGTAAGGATGGCTTTGTCATCATGAAATTCTTTAGTTGTTCCTTGTCATGGAAGCATTTCACTTCTCCATCAAACTTGAAAGAGAGTTTTGCAGGGTATAATAGTCTGGGCTGGAATTTTTTTATACAGGACTTGAAGAACTCTGCTCCATGCTCTCCTTGCCTTCATGGTTTGTGGAGAGAAGTCGACTGTAATTCTGATAGGTTTTCCTTTGAATGTGATTTGCTTCTTCTCTCTACCAGCTTTCAGTATATTATTTTGGTGTTGGTTTTCTGGGATCTTGACTATTATATGTCTTGGTGTGTTTTTACTTGGGTTGAAATTATTTGGTGTTCTGTATGCTTCAGTTACCTGAATGTTGAATTGTTTCCTCATATTTGGGAAGTTTTCTGCAATTACTTCTCCCCAGTTTTTTTTTTTTTATGTCATTTGTATTGACTCCATTCTCATTGATACCAATTAATCTCACATTGTTCATGCTGACATCATCTTGCAGGTGATGGATTATTTTTTTCTTCATCCTCATTGTTTTTATGAGATCCTTTCTCACCTTTTCACCAGCTGCACCAGTATCTTCAATATCTGAAACTCTGTCTTTTCTTTCACTGAAACGTTTTTGTAGACTGGTGACTGATATTTTTAGTTCTTCTATATCTCTTTGAGTGTGTTTTATGTTTTCTATTTCTTTTCTGTATTGCTCATTCAAGGAATCCATCATATTTCTGTTCTTCTCTATTTTTTTTTGATCTATCTCTTCTTTAGAGGTAGTTATTAATTCTTTTTCTGCAGAGTTTCTTCCTAGTTGGGTTTTCTCTGTATATTTCCAGACTTATTTCTGTATTTCAGATGTTATGATTTCAAATAATTCTTTTTCTTTCAAAGAATTGTTTTTTGATTTCAGAATTATTTCTGCTTTGAGTTCTTCATGACCTTTCTGCTGCTGTTTCTTTGCTTCAGATGATATTAATTCATACATTTCAGCTGGAATACTGGTCTCTGTACCTGTTCTACGTGAGCATTGGTTTTCCCTCTGATGTTTCTGCATTTGACTCTTTATTTCAGATGCTATGTATTCATATATTTCTTTTTTTATTTAATGAATTACTTCTTGTCCGAGTTCCTCTATACCTTTCTGGTGTTGTTCCTTTACTTTTTTATCTGTTAATTCATTCATTTCAGCTGAGCTTGTGTCCTGTGCACTTACTGGTGGACTGAAGGGCTGAGATTGCATTGTTCTTCTTGTCTGTGTCATTTTGTATAGCACTGACCTCTGGGGCTCTCGCTCACAGTCCGAGCTTCTCTGGGACTTGGACCGTGAGTTGGGAACTGGGATCGCTCAAAATACCTTTATTTTAAATCATTGTTTAGAAACGCAAATGTCCAATCACTGTCAGAAATAGAAAGTTTCAAGGTCACGTATCTACTGCTCATCCAATCAGATATGGTTACCAGGGAGGGTTCAGGAGGAAGAAATCACAGCTTCCCATGCATAAGGGGCTACAGATACAGAAACTTTTCTGATGAGGTAGGCATGACAGACACCACAGTAAGTCTGACACCGAGGGGATAAAGGCATGGGGAGCTACTGTTGAGTACTAGGTGCAATGCCTTTTCCATACACCCCTGTGGAAGAGTTGTAAAGGAAGGAGCAAGATGTTCATGTCCCCCTTCCCTAACCCTTACCACCAACCCCTCAAAGAAGGAACCTGAGGTCCTTACAATTCCTGCTTAGTACTTTGACAACCAAATCTTTGTTTGAATCCAAAGGCAGAATGATTAGGTAGAACATTTTTTTTAACTTTTTTTCTTTAGTAAATTTTTAATCTTGTCAGTCATGAATAATGACTTGAACAAGATTAGACACATTTTGCACTTGAAGCATTAATACTGAATGAAAGCTCAATTGATATGCAGTTAAACTTTCCTCCAAAACAGGGCCAGCTTCTGCCTTACTACCTTACGGTCCTGCATAATTTACATACCTGTATAATAAATGCTTTACTTTTTGTCACTACTGAACCATTTTTAAACTGCTTTTTACTTAACAATCTAAACCTTGTTGTCAACTACCATTCATCAACTGTGACTAAAAACAACCAAAGTAGCACAATTTAACCTAAAGTAAGGGAAGAGGCTATGGTGCTAACCAAAGCTGCTTTCCAAATGCAGTTGTCATGTCCAAACTGCTTAAATATAAAATGAAGGCTACCCTTACAGCCATAGGAAGTGATCAGTTGAAAAACGTGTATTATTAAGACCTTCACGCTTTCTGCTGTTTTGATTCAGTGTTAAGCCAGTGGCTACCAGCTGGTGTTCAACCTGTAACTTTGGGCACACTGGGTGTTGCCAGGAGACAGTTCGGGCCACCCTGGAAGACAATGTGGAGAGGCACTTTTGGAACCGTGTAGGTGGAGGCCAGGAGTGCTTCCGAGCACCTGCGTTGCTCAGCGAAGCCAAGATTGACCCGGCACCAAGCATCTGCAGGGCCAAAGTGGACAAGTGCAGTCGACCATGAAAAGCCCTGACGCTGCACTGTAGACTGACAGTCACAGTGGCACCATGCTCTGCTGCCAAGGGGACGGGAGAGTTGGGCATTTCTGTAGCAGCCTTCTCCAGCAAGTTTCTGTGTGATGCTGACTCTTTATTCTTGAGAACACTTATTTGAATGAGTAGAAGACTTTTTTAAGAAATGTTGAGCACTGTGTGGCCTGTACATGTATCAAGATACCAAACTGCTGTTATGTATTCCTCATATGCATTAACAACAACTTTTAAAAATGTATTGAGTATTACCGTGTTTAGGGTTTGCTTCAGACATGTATCTACTGTATAGGAGGGACTGCTGTACCCAGTGTCTCCTCGCACAGGGAGGGGGTGCACTGTTACTGAGCACTCACAGCATGTCAGCTTCACTGTTCCTCTACACCGTTGCATGTGACTATCTCTAATGGCTGTTCATTAACTCTAGTATGTTGATATTTAATAGGAATATATGCTGAGTGTTGTGGCACACACTTGTAGTCCCAGCACCTGGGAGGCTGAGGCAGGAGGACTGCTGTGAGTTTGAAGCCAGCCAGGGTTACATAGTAAGTTCAAGAGCTGCATGAATAATACAGGGAGGCCCTGTATTAAAAAAAAAGGAAAAATTAGAAATATGGACTCAGTCTTCAGTGTTTAAGAATGGCCAGAAATATGGAGCATAATGTGAATTCTCACACATTTACAATGTCGCCAAGCTATGCAAAATGTTTCCTTACTTTCTTGGGTTGGTGATCAATATGTAAATTGCACACTGATTCAGGTGTAAGCTAGCCAAGCGCCTAGTGTACTGGATGCAGAGGCTGCTGCCTCCCCCCAGCCATTCCAGCATGAATGAAGCTCGGCTTGCAACAAAGGGTCACGAGGTTCCACCCTGATAAGGCCAGGACCAGGGAGAAGGAATCTGGGAATGTTATTTTTATTTCTAGGAGGAAAAACTCAATAAAAATGATAAAGAATTTCAACATAAGAAGACAAGAAATTAACAATGGTGATTACATATTGTTATCTTCAAAGTAGTTGCTCAGATTACCAGATATAGTCATGTAAAATTGAGCAAACAACATAAATATTAACTGTTCTTTTCAATGAACTAATGAAAATCAGTACACACACACACACATACTTTTCCCTTCCTTTTTCTTCCTTTTCTCAATCCCAGTTGTTCTTCTGAGTACTTTCTTTCCCTTTCACAATGTTTATTGTATCTTCTGTATTTTATTTACTCTTTCACTTTCTTACACTTTTCACTTTCTTACACATGTGGGTCTGCTTAAGTTCACTTATGAGCATGGTCTCTAGTTATATCTATTTACTTATAAAAGCCTCAAGTGATCTTTCTTTATAGCTGAGTAATAATCCACTATAAAAACACTGCATGTTTTTCATCCATTCCTCAGCTGATGGGCTTTTGCACTGTTTCCAAAATTAAGCTATGACAAATTGTGCTATTGTAGACATGAGTGCATGTAAGTGCTGTGGTGTGATGTTTTCAGTTCTTCTAGGAAATACTCAGAGGCAGAATAACTGGGTGAAATGGGACCTTGCATCCTGTTTTTTTGAAGAAACTCCATGCAGATTTCCACGATGGTTGTATCAGCCTGCACTCCCACCAATAGTAAAGAAGGGTTCCTTTTCCTCCTCAATCCCTCCAGAATTTGTTACTGGTTCATTTCTTGATATTAGCCATTCTTTCTGGGGTGAGATGGAATCTCAGTGTTATTTTAATTTGCATCTATCAAATGACCAATGGTGATGGGACAGTTTTCATTTATTTATTTGCCATTTGTATTTCTTCATCTGAGAAGTACGTATTCATCTCAGATACCCATTTTTTGACTGGATCATTGAATTTTGGGGCCTGATTTTTTAAAAATTCTTTATACATTCTAGATAGAAGACTGCTGATAGTCATAAATTTTTTTCCACTCTGTATGCTTTGATTTTTGCTGTTAGTGATTTCTTTTGATGTACAGAAACTTTTTAGTAAGATCAGATCTTACTGATCTGATTTAGCAAGATCAGATCTTACTGATCAGAGAATCAGATCTTGCTTATTCTCTGAAATACTTCTAATGCAGTTTGGTTTTTGTTCATGAACTCTTTGCCTACCCCCATGTCTTCAAGATTTCTACTTACTTTTTCCTCCAGTAGATTTAGTGTTTCTATTTTAATCTTTAAATATTTGATCTATCTCGACTGTAGTGCATGGTGATAGATAAGGGGCTATTTTTGGTATTCAACATGTACAAAGCCAGTTTTCCAGCACCATTTGTTGAACAGGCTGTCTTTCTGCCAGTAAACATGTTTTGCCCTTTTGTCAAAGATAAAGTGGCTCAGTGTGTGTGTAGCTTTGACTACACCCTCTAATCTGTTCCATTTGTCCTCAGTTCTGCACTTTTTGCCAGTATCATGCTGATTTTATCACAGTAGTTTTGTAGTATAATTTCAAATCAGGGATTGTGATATTTCTTGCCTTGCTTTTGTTGCCCAGGATTTCCTTTGCTATTCTAGGTCTCTTCTGGTTCTAGATGAATTTTAGGAATGATTTCTCTAAATTTGTGAGATGTGCTAATGGTGTTTTGATCAGGATTGCATTAAATCTGTTTAACTGTTTTGGGTGTATTGGGGGTTGCATTAAATCTGCTTAACCATTTTGAGTGTATGGCAATTGTCAGAATGTTGGGTTTTCTTACCCATGAACAAGGGATATATTTCCATTCTATGAAATCCTCTTCAATCTCTTTTCAGGGTACTATAATTTTCAATTTATAGATCTTTTACTTCATATTTCCAATTGATTCCTAAGTATTTCCTGGCACAATATTGCCATACTCAGCCTTTCAAGATCTCAATTAGTTGTGGCAAACACAGCTAGCCCTCCAAAAGATTTGCTGGTTTCAGTCTTACCATTTTCTCCAGAGACTCAAAAGAAGTCAGACAGCTCACTTGGCCCCACCTTCTCAATAAATCCCTCCCATGAGAGCTGTGGCTGTTTTGTAACCCTGCACCCATGTGAGCTAATCACAGGCCTACACTCGGACCAGTTGCATGCCACAGTTGCTGTATAAACAACCTTCCCTTCCCCCTCCTCCAGTGAGTTAGAAGGGTATTTCTAGTGTAGATATCTCCATTTTCCACTCTAAGGTCTTACTGAAATAAAGACTTGCTCTGGTGATTTTGTAATCCTGATTATGATTTATTGCTTGGATAATATAAGCTCTGATGGTACTATAGCAGTTCTCAGATTCTTATTCTTAGTGTGAACAGATTGTTCTGTTTTTTTAAAAAAAATTTAAATCATTTGTTTGTTTATTTATTTCTTACAGGATCTCACTACTCTGACACATAGAGATCCTCCTGCCTCAGCCTTCCCAGTGCTGGGATTACAGATGGGCACTACCACACCCAGTTTAAGTGGCCTGCATGGTACACCCAGGGTTCCAGGACTGAAATGGCATGTGGTACCAGGGATCTAACCCATATCTTTACACTTGCCAGGCAGGCACTTGGACCTCGAAGCTAACTCCCCAGCCCCAGGTTGATCTCTTTAAAAGAAAGACCAAAACATACTAGAGGTTGTTCATCCTGAAGAGATCCAGAGATCACCAGCCAACAAAGATTGGTGACATAAAATGGCAGCCAGCAGGGTTGACATATAATGCGCAGCCCAAGACAATGAAGAGTGGTGGTGGCCAACACCCCAGCATCCAGTTTGCTGGCAGATTCACTTGCATTGATGCTGGTAGCAAAGCTGCACTTTGCAGGTTTTCATGATTTCTATCTGAATTGATTTAAAAATCCCTCAACTGATTGAGATCACATTGATGCTTTAAGTCTCTTGGTCTTGACATCTACTTGGACTTCAAAATATCTGAGTATTCTCTAATCCCCCTAGAATATATTTACATGAACAAATGGGCTCGTTCAGGAAAGATTGGGTGAACTGTCATTTAGACACTTACCGTGATGTTGCCGGGTCCTTCAGAAGAAGTGGCTTCTCTTATTGTTGGTGCTTTTGTCTGAACACAGGTTCAGTTCCCAAAACTAGAAAAGGGACTCTACCTTTTTATTGGACACTTACCTTTGGATCTTAACCCCTCTACTGTCTTTCATTTCTCTCTGCTAGATAGACTGATACCTCTTTTTGTCTGCCCATTCATCTGGCTGGGAGGGATGCTATGGTCTATAAACTCTCTCCACAGTCCCCTCTGAATTGCACTCCTGTTCTCATATCTTCGTGCTTCTCATAGTTATGAGTCCCCTGAAATTGTACAGACACTCCTCATTTAATGACCTGCTTATTTAATAACTGTTTGGACTTATGCCTGAGGTGCATGGTTCAGACCCATCATGAACCATGCAGCACTGCAACCCAAGTGAGCGTGTGATGCAGGAACACTGGTAGCACACTCCTATGGTGACTTCCGTTGTGCAGCGCTGCAATTTGTGCTGATTGTGCTGCTCAGGACGGTATGATAGCTTTATATTGTTGTAATTATAATACTGCACGTAGGAATTATGAATATGAAAGCAAAGTCATCAACTTGGAGTTTCATTTGACCATTTCTTTGTTCTGAAATTGTAATGTAAAATTACATACAATTCCTCACTTAGCAACCGGTTCATTTAATGACCAGTTTCAGGAATGGAACTCCATCGTCAAAGGAAGACAGACTAAACTGTGCGAGGGTGCTCCTTCTCCTAGCGCGATCAGGGAGCTCAGCTGCCGAGTAACGCTTCCTACTGTGTGTCCTGGGCTCACCACTGCCCTTTCTCAGTCGTACTGGCACCTTCCTATTGCGCAAGTCCATTCCCCCTCACTTTGATAGTCAAGGTCGCTGAGCCCTCTGGGTAGTACAGGTTCAGCATGCATGATGTATTTGAATGTATCAGATTATCTGAGAGTCTGCAAACAGTGCCATCTTCATAACTTACAATTACAAGCTAGAAAGTTCTAATTTAGTAGGAAAAGACAAAACAAGAAAGCAACTGGATGTGACGGTATGAACAGAAGACTAAATATAATAAGTTATCTAAGTTTACAGAACAATTATCATTTCATCATTAATCATGTTATAGTTAAATATAATGAAACACTAAATAATGCTGATACTACTTAAAATAATTCTGTAATTTTTAAATGCATACAATTTGTGTGCGTTATTTTACATCATAAAAATCTTAAAGGACTTACACCAAAATTTTTATCATTCCTTTTGTATATTGGAATTAAACATGATTTTTGTCTTTTAGTATATTTGCTATGAAATTATTCAGAATTTCTTCTGTAAATAGCCCTTAATTTTGTATTAATTTTTTACTTAAAAATTTTACTTAAAATGATACCAAGAGGTTGACCAAATAGCTCGGCAGATTGAAGTGCCTATGAGCAGGAGCAGGAACCAGGGGATTGATCCCCAGGCGGGCAGTGCTGGACCCACCCCCAGGGTGTGCTGAGACAGCAACTGAGACTGGGTGTGGTAGCGCGTGACTGTAATCCCAGCTCTTGGGAGGCTGTAAACAAGTGGATCGCGGAGTCAGATCTAGCACTGAGACCCTCCCTGAACATCTACCACCAAAAGATGACACATGTCTATTTCCCCCTTAATGACTGTCAATTTATTATATTATTCAAAGTCTTATAAACATGAAATGTTTTCCATTTTTAGTGTTTTGATCCTATTATGTCCTTATTCATCCATTAACTAATTACCTCTATGATAAACCATTTGTCACAAATTTTCTATTCTGCTTCTTATTCATTTTTCTTATCAATTGTTCAGGTTCTTTGTTCATTGAAGCACACACACACACACACAAAATAACTAAAGTATATCCACCCCTAAGATGACCTAGGAATTCTGCTCGTTTATTGCTGTTGTTATTTGGGTCACACTCTATGTAGCTGAGGTGCTACCCTCCTTATTAGAGCAGGTGACAAATCCAGACCTCCAGCAGCCCTGTGGCTTGCCCCGAGGGATGCAGTTTTAGGTGGAGCAGCGCAGTCTGACTGCAGTCCAGTCTGTTAGCAGCATAGTCTGGGATCCACTCCCTCTTCCCTCGCATTGACCTCACTCAGATTAAACAGATGTCTGTGCCATGGTCTCTTCCCTGCCACACCCGGCTCATGACTCAAGCTTTTCTTCCTCTCTGACCTGTTTCACAAAAGCACACCCAGCATGTCTCCAGCTGAGGACCTCCACATGCACTAACCCTTTCTTTGAACACTTCTTCCTCCAAGCTCCAGGACTGGCCTCTCCCTTCACTCTGACTGTACCCTAAATGTCATGCTTCCAGGGACACTTTTTGAGTATGCTGCTTAAAATAGCACCACCTCACCTATATCTTTCTCCCTGCCCTTTATCCTGCTTTAATTTCTTTCATAGCATTTATCACAAACTCTATATAACCATCTGTTCGCTTGATTAGAATTTAAGCTCTATGAGAAAAGAGATTTTATTGTGTTCACTCCTAAAGTACCATTGTATACACTGCTGCTTGGCAAATCCTGATTCAAAATAAATATGTATTCAATGAATGAATGAATGAATGAATGAATGAATGAATGAGTGAATGAATGAGTGAATGAACTGATTTCTAACTGCTCTTTCCTCTGTTTCACTTCTTCCCGAAACACTCATCAGAGTTTCAGGAGGAAATCTGTAAAGCAGTGCAGGTCCAGAGACAGGCAGAATCAGCATGACCCAATAAGAATAGCCACTGAAGGATGTCACTATAGATCTATTCTTTGCACTCTCTGAAGACTAAGAAGTCTCTGGGACTAAGAAAGCATGATTTTTAAAATCTTCTGGGTGACTTTTACACCCACTTCCTCATTTGAGAACTGAACCCTAAAAGGAATTGTGGTCCATGCTAGTGACTTCTTTTAATGCTTTTGTATTTCCCAGAAGCAAGGACAAGTTTAAGGGACAAAGCACAAACCCTTCATTTTGCTGCTAGATCCTGATACCTAACTCATGTGACCCAGCGCAGCTTCAGGCTGTCTCAAAGCCCCTTCCCACTGGATGATTGCTCCAGTGTTTCAAGTATTTCTAATTGCCTTCCACATCATCCTGTATGCACTCTTTCTGCCCATGACCCCTGGCCATCACCCACACCAGCTTTCTCATACTCATTGTGTGTGCTGCTAGGTCTAATCGTTTGCATGCAGCACCTGCCCTAACGACATGTGTGTGCATGTGTGTGCATGTGTGTGTGTGTGTGTGTACGTATGTGTTTGATTAACTACTTTAAAAGGCTAAATGTTCCAGGAGTCATAGATTTATCTGGGCTTCAGTAGGCATCTGTTGTTTGTTGGGTAAATTAATCAATATAGAACTAGGAATATATTTTTTTTCTGATTGGAAACAATGGTATTGATGGTAGCCAGAGGTAAAGATAATGCCTCTGTCCCACGAGTCAGAAGGGTCATTCATAAATTGAGCTTTTGGAGCTCATCTGATATGAACCATTTTGGTAACTGTTGTGGTTTGTGCCTATGTGTCTGCTCAAAGCCTCCTGCAGTCTTGGGGTGGCTTATGGAGTTTGCAATTGATTATCGTGGGCATGGGTGCTGCACCTGCCCTGGTGTGGGTAATTTGCATTGCAGTGTAAGGTAGGAAGAGAAGCTGCTGCTGCTCTTTGCTGCCACCATGAAAGGTTGTTCTCTGCCCTGCACCCCTCTGCCCTGGACCCAGCTGAATATGTACTGAAACCTCCAGTAACTGTGAGTGAAATAAACCTTTCCTTCCTTCATTTTGGGTGTCAAGTATTTGTCCCAGCAATGAAAGAAGAGTAACTAAGACAGTAACTTCCCACTTTAATCACAGCTACCTAATCTTCATGGGTTGCTTTTTTTTTTTTTTTTGTATTTTTTTAGGGAAGGTTGTATAGGGTGTTCAGGGTTTCACTACTAGATCAGACTAGTATGATCTGTTTACAGCTTTCCAAGAGCTGGGATTACAGGAGCATGTCACCATGCCCAGTCTTGATTGCAGTCTCAGTGAGCCCCAGGGGTGGGCTGGCACAGTAGGCCTGGGGATTGAACTCCAGGCCATCTACATGTTGTTTTAATGAAGACTCCAACTAGTAAGTTGAGTACTGCCATGGAAATGAAGGAGCTGTGTGCAGTAAGGAAAAGGAAGGCAACTCCTAAGGAAAAGATCTTCAGCAAACTACAAAGATGGGGTTGCATAGAAAAGTTTTTGATGACCACTTAAAGACAACAAAAAAGAAAGAAAGATTAAAAACCTAGTTGACACCAACAGGCTAATTGTAGAGACGTACACAGATGTTCAACTTGAAAGAATTTTTCTATGACTCTGATCTACCTCTCCATTTTGCTCTTGCTCTTTGCTGCCACCATGAAAGGTTCTCTGCTTGTGCTGCTCTGCCCTGGACCCAGCTGAATATGAACTGAAACCTCTAGTAACTGAGCTACAACAACAAGAGGAAGCCGTTGTGCCTCCAAGTGCCCACAGAGCTAGTTTACCGTATGACCCATGGCTCTGCACTGAGCCGGAAGAGAATTGCAAATGAATGCTCGTGTGTGTTATTGCTTACCTCCTCTTTTATGTCTCGCCCCAGTAAGAGCAACTCTAGTGCCTTTCCCCTTTTCTATCTCACGTTCCCAGGCTCAAAGGGAAGCGATGCTGCAGCGTACAGCATGCTGGAGTGATTAGGTGATCAGTTAGTTCTTCAACTCAAGAGGTTTTCATAGTCGTCTTCAAATGCTTAGGATCACCAGGGATGCTATGGTTATTTGAGCTTCCAGGAAGGAATAAAATAAATGTGGAACATACAGGACGTTGCCCCCTGCCTTCTCTTCATTTAAGTTTTTGATTTACTATTCATTTTTGCAATCAATGGCAATTCAGATAATAAGGAAGCAGTTTAAGTTTTCAAAAGAGCCTGGGTTTTGTGGCCAACCCAAATTCTAATTCCATCTCCACTACTAGCTGTGCAACCCGAGGCTATGTATTAATTTCTGTGAGGCTCCATGCCCTCTCCTTAGTGACTTGGGGATAAGAACAATGTTTGTGATGAAGCAGAAGTAAGATGCTGTGTGGAAAGTAGACAACTTGTAGTAAACTAAGAAAAAAGACTGCTTCTTCCATTCCTCCTCACCTTTATGTGAGAAAATGATTGTCAATTGTGGTTATTAAATTGACTAATGTAGCACGAAGTGTAGGACCTGAGTTATCTGTAGATATTTTTATGACTATTAACATCCTGGCTAATTAATGTAATGGGTCAATTCACTTTTTAGACTATAAATATAAATCTTGTGTTTTCTGTTGTGTAAATGTATATTCATTCACCCACTGTTCTAGGTTGTTTAGTAAATAGTGGCTGTTCTTGCTGCTTGGTAAGATAAAATTCCTACCTCACCAATTCCTGTAAACCAAGTTAGCTTACAGAGATGACTTCAAAAAGGAAATTAAAAGGCTTTAACTTCTTGTAACCTCGCTATGCAAGGCTGCATGCAGGTACACAGGTGCAAGATAGCCAGAAACTAAAAGAAAGCCCCAGCAAATTTAGTTTGAGTAGTGGTCACAATGACCCTAAAAGCTTTATTGTGTGTCAGACAATGAATTTGTTTACCAAACTGAATGTGGTTCCAGGTTTTAAAACCCACCCTGCTTCCTGGGCTAGCCGCCTTTCTTTCGGTCCTCTCCTTCGTGTGAGGTGATGGAGGGGGTCCCTGAGCGTAGTAATAAACGGCTTTCCCGATTCCAATCTGACTGATCTGGTTCCTATTCTGAGCAACCCATAACATAATGAATAGTTCTTCTTTACTTTTTTTTTTTTAACTCAAATTCTATTTTTTTTTTTTTTTTTTTTTTTTTTTTTTTTTTTTTTTTTTTTTTAAATTTTTTTTTTTTTTTTTTTTTTTTTTTTTTTTTTTTTTTTTGTATTTTACTAAAAAGTCTACAGGGTGTTCAGGGTCTCACTAATAGATCAGACTCAGTGATCTGTCTGTTTACAGCCTACCAAGAGCTAGGATTACAGGTGCTCACCACCATGCCCAGCTTCAATTGCTGTCTCTGCACACCCCTGGGCAGTTCCCAGGGCTCAAACCCAGGATGCTGCCCATGCTTGCAGGCGCTTTAATCCACTGAACTATTTGGCCAGCCCTTAAAACCCGAATCCTAAATACAACTTAATCATGTTGGAGAAATCTTTCTAAAACCAAAGTCTACAACACAGAGAGTGGAATGGGAGCACAAATTTAGTGCCTTATAAAAATCATATTTTGAAGGAAACTTTCCTAGGAAAGGTACTATAAACACTGAGGTACAGAAAATTGGAGGTATAGCATTGAGATTTTGTTGGTTTATTTTAGCCTAGGTCTGTATGAGATTTTGTGCACCTTATTATTTCCAAATTGTGCAGGACATCATTTTTGGGAAGTACATATTCTATCTTTTTTTTTTTTTTTTTTTTTTTTTTTTTTTTTTTTTTTTTTTTTTAGGTCCTTGCACGTGCAGGGAAGCGCTTTTTCCACTGAGCCATCTCCCCGGCCCACATATTCTATCTTGCTCCCAATTATTCCGCGGAGGGATCCCAAGCGACTTCTAACCTACTGTGATAGATAATGTCTCAAGACCTCGCAAAGCATTTTAGAAATAAATGTGTTACAGAATTCCCAAATGATTGTCACAATGGCAGGACCAAACGTGCCTGTTCTGCCGATGGAGACTCAGGTAGTTCCTGGGTATCGTTACCATAATTCGAAACTAAACATTGAAGCTCATCGTTTAGAAATAGGAGAAAACACTCAACGTCTTTAGGGCTTTACATTATTTGCTCAATGCTCTAGCAACCTTTAGAAAAGTGCACTCAGCATTTCAGTGGCACTGGGGAGCTGACAGCAGGCAGCATGGCAGCTGCGTATGACGTCTGAATGATGTGCAGCTGTGTGGGACATGGTCTGGACTCTCCAGAGTGCACAGAGGCAACCTGACCTAGTAGCGCCAGGGCTGAAAGCCCAGGGCTGGCACTGTCCAGGGAGTGTTCTTCAGGGAGTGAAGCCAGAGTTTGATTCAGCAAATCCTCTCAAACAGAATAGAGACTCCTGCTGTTGCCTGGGGAAGTTGTCAAGTTAATTTAAAGCCCCTCTTTCCCCTGTGTGGAGTCTGGAGCCACCCATGGACTGCATCTACATGACAAATAAAGTGGTAGACAGAGGGTGAGGCTTTGCCCAGTTTTCTGAGGCGTCAGGGATAAATGAAGCCAAGCTGAGTGTTTGTGAGAAGACAAAATGTGAAAGGCAACCCTTGCTCTGGGGCTGAAGGATGTCCCCATCTCCCAGTCAAACTAAGTCATAGTTTGGGATGGGAAATATTTAAGGGAATATGTATTATACATAGAAATGCATTTGCAAAGTGTAGTTTTACAAAACAATGGAAAGTTTGATTTTTGAAAAATATGTAACACTGTATAATTCTTAGAACTGTAGATATTATTTCCTAAAAATAAAGAGAGGAATACTATTTTTCATTCTTTGCCAAAGAATTCCCAAACAGGCAAATGCATTTTTAATTCTTTTTGAAGAGAATACAAAATAGTATTAAAACAGAAAAATTGCAAGTGATACAGAATTTCACTTAACAAAGTAGTATGAATTTCACAGTATTTGTTATAATGCATAGTTTTGTCTTCCAACCAGTTATTTATATTACTAGATATATGCTTGAAAAATTGGAAGAAAAATATATAAAAAATTAAGAAGAGAAAAAGAACAATTGGAAAAACAAAATAAAGATTATCTTACACCTTTCCATACACCAGCAGAAATGCATAGTAGAGTTGTCCAAACCATCCTGCAAGTAAGCAGATATTTAAAACTCACACCTAATTACGCATTTTTTTCACACTGATCCAAAAGCTTCATATTAAAAAACTAAAAAACCAACAATCGCCTGGTTGGAATGTAACTTTTAGATATATTTTATTGAGCATTCGACCAAGGTTGGGCTTCAATGTCTTCAAGATTTTATAAACCCCTAGAAGCAAAGCACATTATCTTATTCATTTAAAAATAATTTCTTACTACAATTTTCTTGGTGTGGTCACATACTAGAAAAGTAAAATGAGCAAACAGCAACAATAACCCAATAAATAGTAATAAGAATGTTATAATGAGGCAGATCAGCTTAGGGATGTAAAATACAGATTTTCTTCTATAGAAATCCTGTTTTATTATGTTTCATCATGTTCCTGGTGTTTGGTCACTGAGCTGCCTGAATTTAAAGGGTTATTATGCTGATATATTGCAAGTTAAGAGAAAGTCTGCCAACTTCACCAATGACACATTCCTCTTTCATTGTACTACTTCCAGTGTGGAGAGAATTTTCTGTTACTTTATTTTTAGTTTTAAAAAGGTTAAAAATAGCAAAAAAACAGAAATGATGCAGAATTTCACTAGACAATATAATATGAATTCAACAGCCATTGTTATATTGTATAATGTTGTATTCAAATTACTCGTTTAGATTACCAGATATGAACATGAAAAATTTGTTAGAAGAAGATGAAGAAGAAGAATCAGAAGGAGGAAGAAGAGGAGGGGAAGGAGGAGGGGGGCAGGAGGAGGGTGAGGAGGAGGAGGGGGAGGGCGGGGAAGAGGAGGAAGAGGAGAAGAAGAAGTAGTTATAAGGTATTAAAAAAAGAATAACAAAATTTATGAATTAACTGCTCCCTTCAATAAACTAGCGATCAGCAGTATAATCACCTGTTAGGCTATATGTATGCATAAATATCTTTTTCCCTTCTTTCTTCTCTCCTTGTCCTCACTCCAGTTGTTCCTTCCCCTTGAACAGATTCTTTCCCTTTCACAGTACCTGTTGTATCTTTCAGATTTCATTTACTATTTCAAGTTCTTACACTAGAGAGAGAATATGATATTTGTAAATAGGAGTCTAATTCAGTTCACTTATGAGTATGGTATCTAGTTGCATCCACTTACCGATAAAAGCTCTTTTATCTTTTTTTTTTTTGTTTGAGGAACTGGGAATTGAATTCAGACCTTGTGCTTGCCAGGAAAGCGCTTATTCTACTGAGCCATCTCCCCAGCCCCCAAGTTTATCTTTTTTTTTTTTTTACCATAGCAGGCTTTTATTGAATGCACCAACACTGTTCTTCAGTTACTAATCAACATTCCATGAAGCCTAGCCACTACCACCCCAATGAGAAGATGGAGTTTTATATAGCTTTAATAATTCACTCAAAGCTAGTTCTTATTAGTAAATGGATATTGAGTGGTTACTTGTTGACTATGTATTCCAAGTTTATCTTTTTTATAGCTAAGTAATATTCCATTGTGTAAAAACACATCTTTTTAATCTATTCCTCAGTTAATGAGACTTTGGTTTTCTTCCCCAAGATTTAGCTATGAAAAATCATGCTGTCATATACATGGGTGTGTGTATATCACTGTGGTATGATATTTTCAGTTCTTCTGGAAAAATAACCAGGAGGGGAATAGCTCAGTTGAGTGCTACCTCCAATTCTAGATTTTTGAGGAATTTCCACACTGATTTCCATCGTGGCTGTACCAGCCTGCACTCCCAACAACAGTAAGAAGTGTTCTCTTTTCCCTAGAGCCACCCCATAATTTGTTATTGGTTGACTTCTTGATGGTAGCTATTCTTTCTGGCATGAGATGGAATCTCAGTGTTCTTTTAATTTGCATTTCTTGAATGACCAATGATGTTAAATGCTTTTTCATATAATTATTTTCCATTTGTATTTCTTTCTCTGGGAAGTGTTATATTTATCTCAGATGCCCATTTTTGATTTAGATGTTTGAATTTTGGGGGCCTGAGTTTCTAAAATTCTTTATGCTTTATAGATAGAAGTCCTTTGTCTGCCAGACAGTTGGCTAAAATTTTCCTCAATTTGTGAGGTTTCTTTTTATTTTGGCAGTGATTTCTCTAACAGATTTATTTTATTTTGTTTTATTTTAGTACCAAGGATTGAACTCAGAACCTTGCACTTGCCAGGCAGGTGTTTATGCTGCGGAGCTATATCCCTGGCCCAGAGAAGTAGATTATTTTATTTTATTTCATTTTCCTTTATCTAACAGATTTTAATGTTTTGTTCTTTTGCTGGATTTCTGAGATCTTGATTATTATGTGTCTGATTGTAGAATTTCTTTGACTATAGTTCTTTGGAGTTTTATGTGCCTCACTTATATGTATGTCAGAGTCTTTTCCCATGCTTGAGAAATTTTCTGCACACAGTTTTTGATGTCATTTGTATTGACTCCTGCCGTTTTGCTGACATCTATGTGTCTTAATTGTTTTTCTTTGCAACATCTTACAGAAGTTGAATTCTTATTTCCTGCTTCCTTGTTAATATTAAGAGATCTTTTGTTTTGGGATCACTAAGTGCAATTCTACCTTCAAGGTCTGAAAGTCTAGTTTCATTCAAGTGGTTTTACCAGCTTTCAATGAATGTCTTAATTTCCTGGATTTCTGTTTCATGCATTTTAATTCTGTCCTGTATTGTTCATTCATTCAGCGTGACCATCATTTTTCTGCTCTCTTTTATTATCAGTGTCTTCTTTAGATGTTCTGAATAATTCTTTTATGATTGTTATTTTTTATTTTTTTACCTGAAAGATGTCTTTCTTTCCTTTTCTTTCTTTCTTTCTTTCTTTCTTTCTTTCTTTCTTTCTTTCTTTCTTTCTTTCTTTCTTTCTTTCTTTCTTCTTTCTGGTACTGGGGATTGAACTCAGGACCTTACACTTGCCAGGCAAGCATTTATTCTACTAAGCTGTCTCCTTATCCCTCTGAGAGAGTGTTTCTGATCTGATTTCTTCTATAGCCTGATGCAGTTATTTCCTTACTTCAGTTGCTATCATTTCATAAATTTCAGGCATATGGCTTCCAAGCTTTTCTATGACCTTCTCTCCTGGCCCTGCTCTGGGTGGGCTGAGGCCTGAGATTGTCTTTTAGACTTTCATTTTGACATTTTTGAAGCTCCCGATATTCACCCATGCTCCGCACCAGCAGCAGGGGGGTAGAGCTTGGATTAGCAAGGCTCCTCAGACAATGGGGTTGGGGTACAGGGCAGGGATCACCAGGAGCCCAGAGCTGATGGGGCTCAGTCTGCCTTCCATGGTGGGGCAGTGCGTAGCTCAGTGAGGCTCCTATGGCAGTGGCGAGGGTGGGGTGAGGCAGGGTTCTTCAGGGAGCTGTTGCTGTCAGGGAGCCAGCCTTCCTTCTGCCCTTTGCTTTACTTTAAACTCGTGATTTAAATGGAGTGGGGATCCTGCAGTTATGGCTATTTGATAGTTGTTATTCAATGCTCACATAAAGCTTAAACCATGATGCTATAACAACGTTAATGTCCATGGGTTTGGAAGCCCATGCCTAAAGTTAACTCATTTTCTTAAAGCCATTTTTAGAAGAATAGTCTGCAGCATGAAGAGACCATTTCTTTCACCCGAAGTCACATAAGAACCTCACTGTATACACTCAGTACACTAAAGCATGTGACAAGACACCCCTGCACATGCTCACAACGTCTTGCTGACAAGACACCCCCACACATGCTCAGTGTGTCACTGCGGCATACTGACTAACGATGAACTTGAATGCTCCAGTGGCGCAATCGGTTAGCGCGCGGTAACGATGAACTTGGAACACCCAGCTCAGCTGAGTCAGCATGCTGCTGGGTGTGCGAGGCCCACCTGAGGATCATTGCCAACAGCACAAAAGGAGACTGGGAGGGGAAGATGGTGTGCGCTAGGGTCTCCTGGAGAAGCACCACACAGGCTTTCCTGATAATGAGCTCAGCTATTCTCATCACCAGAGGAGCTCTGGACCTTGCTGTTGCTGAGGGTGACTGCGGTTTTCTTTGGAGGAGCCCTGCTTTTCCCCCTGAGCCCATTATCCTTGATAGTTTATCTTCATTCTTTTTCCTCTTTACTGGAGTCGTTAGGGTCAATTTCAACAGTAAATTATTGCTTTCATACAGCTGGACACAACCATTTGGTTACAGGCACAGGTCCTACACCCCCGGCGCAGGCTTTCTAGCTTCCAGCACTGACCTGTGGGCCTTTCCGGTGCAGATCCTTGATGTAGATGTGCATGAGACATTGTCATGGCTCCAGGCCTGTACCAGACATCTGGGATCTGGGTCCTTAGCCAGACTCGTTGGTTCTGTAGTTCATAGGCAGATCCCCTTTGCTCTTTTGTACTTGACTTTTTGGGTGAACATTATAAAATAATTCTATAAATTATGTACTCTGTATTAAATCCATTCCATTGAGCTGAGGAGATAGCTCAGTGGTCTAAGTGCCTGCCTGTCAAGTGCAAGGTCCTGAGTTCAGATCCAGTATCGCACAGTGGGCTGGCCCCAGAACCCTGAGTGTGCCATGCCAGCCCCAAAACCCAGCATGGTCGTGCATGCCTGCAAGCCCAGCTGAAACAGGAGGATCATTAGAAGCCTGAACTGCATAGTGAGAACCCATACCAGATAAATAAATAAATAAATAAATAAATAAATAAATAAATAAATAAATCTGTTCTCTTGCAAACTCTAACTACAAAAGTCACAGTGTACAACTTTGTGACTTTGCATGAGGCAGATGGAAAATAGAGGGGAGCTGTCTTTAAATTTTCCATGATTTCTTTCAGACTCTTGAAATGCAGTTCTAAACCTGAAACTTCATGCTGTTTCTAGATTCCTCTAAGCTTGTCTCTAATTCACATGCCATTTTTTAAATAAACTCAAACACTTATTGGGAGCAAATAGCTTCATTTAGATTCTTACCATTTTGCCCATATGTAGTTTGGATTTTTATAAAGTTCTGAGGACAGTCCTAAACAAAAGAAGTTCCGAGTCAAGATCTGAGAACTCTAGTCTGTCAGCTCCTTTGAGAATGAACGGTGGCTGCTGACTGGCTCATTTCACTGTCTTCTTTCCCGGGCCAGAATTGCTCGGCGTCTGCTTCACCCCAGGCTTCTCTAGGGCTCAGGCACTCACAAAGGCTAGACTCATGGACCGCAGTGTTGTAGGGGGTACGGGCACTGATTCTGAGCAGCCCTTCGACATGTTTCTCATCTGATGACATGTACGTGCAGATGCCATTGTCTGTCCTGCACAGAATCTCCTCAGCCCTCCTTGTGCACAGAAGAAGGCAATGTGAAGCTAGGGAGCAGCATTGGCAATGGCTGTCTCACCTCACAGCTAATTGTTTTTGTCTCAGATATTATGTTTTTCATTAAGAAGCTTACTTTTTATTGTGGGTGTGCACTTCCTGTTTTCCTTTTCCTAAATTCCCACATCTTGTTTCAGATCTCCCCCAAATGATGGATTTATAAGAAGGATCTGTTAACAGGGCAATAACCACAACCTTCCCCTCAGCTACTGCCTGTCACTGTCCTCTCTCTCTCTCTCTCTTCTCCCTTTCTACCTGTGGCCCAGAGGCCTGTTCCTGAATGGGGACATCTCGCAGAGGAACCTCTTCAGGTCCCAAATGAATCTTAATGAATCTTAAAGTTTACCTCCAGTGAGGAAGAGAGCAAAAATTAAAGAACATAAAATTTCTATATCTATACACAGTCTCCTTTAGTTTGGAAGTCAAGGAAGTATTTTCTACTGTTTCTAAAGATAAATGAGAGATAATCCTGTTGGGATAACCAGAACTACTGGAAGAACATGAGAGTGTTAGATAACAAGTTGCCTTCTAGAAGACAAGGACAAGGACTCAGGGCTGTCGTCTCCATCACTGACCATCAGACTGAACAGACCTTGACTGATGAGTGACATTTTGTGGCCATGCCTGGGGCCGATAGGGCTAGGTGTCTATGCGGCTCAGAGGCTGAATCCTTGAGCTTCTGTTTCTCGCTTGCCGCTCTTCCTCCTTCCAAGCTCACTCCTCTCGGTACAGCTTGCTCTCTCTTTTAAATCCCCCTTCTCTTTAAATAGAGGCTAAATAATTAATGAAGAGCATGGTGTGGTTGAAAGCCCATTATCCTTGACAGTTTATCTTCATCCTTTGTCCTCTTTAGTGGAGTCGTTAGGGTCAACTTCAACAGTCAATTATTGCTTTCATACGGCTGGACACAACCAATTGGTTAAGTATCCCTGGAAACAGGAGCAAACTCTTTCCCAAAACACTAGTTTCACCCTGCTGAAGTGCTGAAACTGACTAGAGACACAAATGCTGAGGAGAATCCTTTTCCAGATCCAGGTTGCTCTTCTACCTCTAAATCATTTAATCGTGTTTGAAGATCAGCTCATGCTTGCAGAAAAAAATCTATAAATTTTTTTAAAAAATGTTTTGAAAAATGATCGATAACCTCTTAGAATTTCAATCTATCCTCCATGAAGTGTTTAAAACTTGATGGATATCTTTATTGTATTGATTTTTGTCTCACACGTTGATTTTTCTGAAGGAAAGCAAGAATCTCTTCATATCTTCTGGAGAAGTCATAATAGGCTTTGGAACCTATAATGGATTGTCAAAAAAAAAAAAACTGTACAGAGGAGTAGGTTTCTACTGATTGAAGAATAAAGAGGGAAAGGGAAGAGTCAAAATTACTTTGAAAATGAGAGCTGCTCAGAGTGAAAAGTAGCTGGCTTCTTATAACTATACATGTAGTAGGCAAAGATAAGTGGTTGTCGGAGGGACACTAGGCAGTATATTCCTGTGTCGGAGGGAAGGCAACTTAGATGGCATCTGCTCATTTATTTAACGCTATCTAATCAAGGTGCCATGTCCCTTGTCATCTAAACCTCTGGACAAACCCATGTGCTCTTGCAGTACAATGCTCAGAGTTTAATACAGTGTTGTATTCTGATTGGGGTAGGATAGGGGCAAATGACTGAGTCACAATGACCTTTCAGTAGTGTAGTCCAAAGTTGTGCTAAATTCTAAGTAGCCAAATCATATTTCCAATTTTCAGGGAGATTGTGATAATGTAATACTGCTAGATGTTTTTTCATATGAATTCAAAAGAACCTGGTCTCCTTTATCCTATTCTTGTTTAATTGATTTTTAAATCCTAAATGTAAATTTCATTCTTCCTGCTAGAGAATTTAGTATTACTGTTTCTGATGTCAAGATAATTTCTTCATATTGAATTAACTTATTAAGTACCCCTTCTGGTTCGTATATCGCTTTTCATAGTGAAAAGAGCTACATCTTCCAGTTTACTGCTACAAACTGAATAGACCTGAAATTACTGATGTTCCAACAATGTCTTTCTTCTTAGGACAATTTTTTTTTGCTTTTTCCCTCCTTAAAGGATATTTTTCTTGATGTTACAGAGCAGAGAGAGTGAGGAGGTTGCATCTGGCTCCTGCTCTCACAGCCATTGCAGTACATTGAGCTCCATAGAGACAGCTCTGGGCAAGTGAGAGCTGGGTGGGCACTGGGCAATTGTGCACCTTGCTGAGGAAAACAGGTAAACGTGGGCAAAGGAGATCCTAGGAAGCTCAGAGGAAGATGTCATCCTATGCATTCTTTGTGCAAACTTGCCGAGAGGGGCACAAGAAGCACCCAGATGCTTCCGTTAACTTCTCAGTTTTCTAAGAAGTTCTCAGAGAGGTGGAAGACCATGTCTGCTAAAGAAAAAGTAAAATTTGAAGACATAGCAAAAGTGGACAAGGCTCATTATGAAAGAGAAATGAGAACTTATATTCCTCCTAAAAGAGAAACAAAAAAGAAGTTTCAGGGTCCCCAATGTGCCCAAAAGGCCTCTTTCAGCCTTCTTCTTATTCTGTTCTGAGTATCACTTAAAAATCAAAGGAGAACATCCTGGCCTTTCCATTGGTGATGTCACAAAGAAGTTTAGAGAAATGTGGAATAATACTTCAGAAGATGACAAGCAGCCCTATGAGAAGAAGGCTGCTAAGCTGAAGGAGAAATACGAAAAGCCCCTGCTGGGCTAAAGATGCAACAAAAAAGGGACTTGTCAAGGCTGAGAAAAGCAAGAAAAAGAAGGAAGAGGTGGAGGAGGAGGATGAATAAGTTGGTTGTAGTGCAGTTTATTTCTTGTCTTCTAAGTAGATAAAATTTAACACCTTGAACACAACTCAATCCTTTTGAAGGAAAAAAAAAATTGAAATGTAAGGCTGTGTAAGATTTGTTTTTAAACTGTACAGTGTCTCTTTTGTAGAGTTAACACACTACCAAATGTTTCTTTAGCTAGCCCTGTCCTGGTGGTATTTTCAATAGCCACTAACCTTGCCTGGTACAGCATGGGGGTTGGAAATTGGCATGGAAATTTAAAGCAGGTTCTTGTTGGTGCACAGCGCAAATTAGTTAAATAGGGATGGTAGTTTTTCATCTTCAGTTGTCTCTGATGCAGCTTATATGAATGTTCTGTTATTTAAATACCACTGTTTTGTTGACATTCTGAATGCTTCTAAGTAGATAAAATTAAAAAAAAATATTTTCTGAAATAATGTACATATTCTTAAAGAAAATGTTTTTCCTTTGGTTCCTGAACATCTTTATCCATCCTTTAAAAACATTAAAAATAACAACAAGTGATTTAGCTCAGTGTTTTCTTCCAAGCGTTTTTAATTTATTTAAGTCAGATGAAACATAAGAGCTTAAACAGAGACCTCCTACCTGTTCTTTGGTAGCCAATAATCTTTGATTTTCAAGAAACAGCTGTAACTGTTAAGAGTGAAATAAAATACATTAGAAATGGCGTTACCCGGCAGCGTGGCTGCAAAGCAGAGGTAAGCCCTCAGACTCCCAGGTGGGGGGAGTGCCTCTCGCCCTGCTGAAGGCCTTTCACATCTGGCTGGGGCTGAATGGCTCTCCTGTCAGACCATGGCTGCCACAGTACCTGGCTTCTTATGAATTAATTACATGTTCAGAACTGAGGACTTAGGGCTGTCTGGGGACCTGTGGCAGAGTTCACACAGCCTCTTTCAAACAAAGAAAGCTCTGTCTTCTTGTGCATTCATGCTCTTAATGTGGAAGCAAGTTTGCTCATGCCCACACTGGGGATCCCTTATGCCACAGAGGCAGCCGTGATTGGATCAACATTTTCCTAAATGGCATCTTGTGCATTAGTCAGGGACGCTATGCGTGCTGTTTGATTTTTAAATATGGCTGTTACTGTTGACGGGGGTGAGAGAAAGGCAAACGCTAAGACTGTTTTTCCAAGTGTGTTTGATGTTGATCTTAAGAAATGTGAGACAGACAGAAGCTCTCCCATGACAGAACTGCAGACTAGCTACTCAGTTTCACAAGATTTAACTTTCTGGCCAATAGTTTAGATTTGAAGAGTTTGGAGGAGGTTTGCGCTGTCTGGGGTGACCCCTGTCACTGACAGTAGAAGTCTGTGTGATCACAAAATGCTTCACAGGTTCCACTACATAACCTGACTCCCCCAAATCTAGATTTCTCCTTAGGTTGATGTCATAAAATGTATTAAAACTAGTGCTTTGCATTGACAGCAAAAAACCAAAGAATTACAATGTAGCCCATATAAAATTCTAACATTGCATCGAATGTGCTCATTCATTAGCTAACTAAAACACAAGAAATATAAGAAATTACTACAGAACAACTGGCAATTCTCAGTTATCAGGATTGTACCCTGTACCTGTTACTAAATCAAGATAAAAGTCTTTTTTGAATATTATATAGCATACGTGCAAAGGAAGAAGAAAACACATGATTCATTGTAATAATTGCTGTATACATGTTACATACCTGATATGCTTCTCATGGACAGTAGATTGATCATAGTAGCATGAAACTAGTAAGGTGAAAAGAGTAGACAAAAAGTCATGTCAGCTCTCCTGCATGTCAGTAACTCTATCATCTACTCATACTGAAAAAAAAGATATTATAAAAGCTTTCAAATGTAGAATTTAAAGAATGACTCACATTATGCTTAAGAGCCACTTTTCCCAATTAACAATGGTTCTTGAGTAGAGTTCCTTGCAAAAGGACAAAGGAAAGCCAATACTACTAGACTTGGGAGCTTGAGGTGAGCTTGATTTGCGTCAAGACAGCATGAGTTGTTCCTGTAGAATCTGTATCTATGCTTGTATCATGCAAGATGGTGAAAAGCTCTAGAAAACAATAGATAAAATCAACTACAAATGCAAGACTAATCAAGAACATGAAATGGAAAGCAGAAGAGATGTTGCACGGATCATCCATACCTATCTGGATACTACATCGAATTCTGAAGGCACCAGAGACATGAGGGTTCTTCCAATTCTAATACTAGAAGAGACAACTTTCCCTACTGATGCCGTTCAGCAGTCGGAAACTTGTCAACTAATTTGAAGACAACAATATACAATTTAAAAAAAACAAACAATATACAATATGACAGCCACAGTTCTGTTTAGTGAAATTTTGTATAATTTTTGATAGCTTTAAAAATATTTTTATTCTCTTTTTTAAAATTAAAAAAAGAAAATACATTTGTCAAAGAAAACCATCCAGGGGCAAAGGATTCATGCAGAGGTGGAGATGGTGTTGGAGGACGCACCACATATTGTAGCCGCCTTCCTAGAGCGAGCTTGTGTCAGAGGCTGAGGCCTTTCTGGGAGCAAACGTGTATGCATTTTATTTGGGGACCATGAATTAGGACGTGGGGGTGGGGGAAGGAGCTACTTCTTTTCTCTTCTTTTTCACTGAAACTAGTAACTGAAGATCATTCCCAAACCCTCCGGTGAGAAGAAGGAGAGGTGACGATGCACTGCTTTGCCCAGCATGTGGTGTTAATTGTGTAGCTGAGGTATCACAGTGCCGGCCACAAGAGACCACCACGGGCTCTAAGGAGTCGATCAGGCTGCTGCCCCCCAGAGCCTGGGCTCTCATGGACTCGGAAGCAGAATGAGCTTGCGCAGCTTAGAAAACAAAGGACATCAGTGTAAAGCAAGTGAGAGAATAACTTCCATATAGAGTTACATTTTAATGTTGCATTGTTTTCTACTTAACTGAACCTGCTCACTCCAGCAACTAGACATGCGGCTGTGCACCCTGCTCTTGGGGTTATTCCAGCCGCCAACTGACTGAAAATTCCCTGTGCCAAAGAGTAGAAAATGCTCTGGGTCCCAGCCTCAAGGTGCCTGGGCCTGGCAGGTTCTTTCAATTTGCAGAGCAAATCTAACTGCATGGAGTTGGAAAGTGAGTCAGATAAGTGTTGGGAGAGAGAAAAAGTTTAAAAAATTGAATGTATTTCTCCTCATAAAGACAAAATTGTTATTTATACACAGAAGCATCCATATAGAATCAAATGGAAGGAAAATATTTTGGGCATTTTGTTAAAATGAGGTCAAATTATAAGCTATTTGTTTGGAATGAAATTACAGACACAAACATAAGCAAGGCACGAAGCTGCTGGCCAAGCGGTCGACCGTCTCAGGACCGCTGCATGGTTCCTCAGGCAGCTCGAAGCATGCTGGATTCCAGCCTGAATTTCCCTCCCTGTTGGCTCCGTAGAAGGAAGCTGCTGGCTTCTGTTCCAGCTCAGTGCTGGAAGCTACACCTTGGAGCAATGTCTGTATGTGTGCATATGCTTGCCACTGCGAAAACAACTGTAGAAGACACGGCCATTCATTTTATGAAGTTTACGGTGGCTCCTATAATCCTAAATCACATTCAGATCGCAGCACTCATGCCTAGCACCCTTTCCTTCCTTATTTGAGATCTTGGTTCTGTTGAGATGTAGAAAAAAGTCACATAGGTGGACCCTGGCAGCACTCTATTACAGATAAATGGGACAGAGCCACATTACAGCTGCAGCCAGAGGGCCTGATAACACTCTGCCCCGGCATCAGACCCACCCTCCACCAGGGCCTGAGGGAGTCAGCAGGGCGGGCACACCCTGGGTGGTCTCAGGCACAGTTCTGAGCCCCAGGCCTGCGCTCTAGCTTTCCCTGCTTGCTGGGCCGAGGGAGGAACACCGAGTTCAGCAGCATCAACCCTCCAGGCCACCACACGAGGCTTTGACAGCTCTGAGAAAGGGATCCTGCAGCAGAAACACCGCTTCTTCTCCTTCTGTAGTGGCTTGCCCTTCCCAGGTGTTGAGGAGGAGAAAAGGTCTCTACAGCTGAAAGAGGTTGATTTCCAAGAAGAAAGAGATGTGCCTTGCAGTTATGAGACAA
The DNA here is from genome assembly GCA_004027165.1 of Ctenomys sociabilis. Taxonomy (NCBI): domain Eukaryota; kingdom Metazoa; phylum Chordata; class Mammalia; order Rodentia; family Ctenomyidae; genus Ctenomys; species Ctenomys sociabilis. Next base: position 172,157 of record PVKA01000084.1, read on the forward strand.
ATTTACCTCTTTCAAGATGGCCTTGCACTCATGATGTAGCCTGTGCTGGCCTTGAACTTGTGTTGCTCCTCCTGCCTCAGCCTGCAGAGTGCTGCAATTACAGGTGTGTGCTGCGGGTCTGGCTTTCATCTCCTTTTCAGTTGACTATTTTTTTTTATTTTAATGAATAAAGTTAATTTTAAATCTTTATTTTCAGAAGCTGTATTGTAATTTTTAATGATGGTTTATTTGCTAACATTTGCTTTATTCGCATCTAGATTGAAATATATGGATGATTTTTAAGAAGGCATATTCATGATACTGTTTCTTCTTAAATTCAGAAGCTCTATTTCTTTTCCTTATTTTTTCCATGTAAACAATTTTGGCTATGGAAGGATTTTTTTTTCTTTTTTATGACATGGAGTTCAAATGTTTAGCTGTCAACAGCATGGATCAAGCAAGGAAGGTTGAGAAATCAGGGCTCAGGGCAGTCGGCAGGTGTCCCCTTTCACCATAGTGGGGACAGGGACTCTGCAGAGCAGCAGAGTCAAGGGGTACATAGAGACAGGACCCCAAAGCACCACCCACATGCCCTGACCTAGCAGTGCGTGAAGCGACCTGCCACGTGGCTTGCTAGCTCTGCAGCTGTGAGCGACCTTCGTTATTTCAGGTGCGTCTGTCCAGGTCATTCTCTGTTGTGTGCATGCCAGACACTGCAGTCCAGGCTCCTCCTATCTGAACACATCTGGGCTCAGAATGTGATCCCTGAAATCATGGTGTCTTTGTGTCCTGAGCAAATTGGACTGGGGAAGTCGGGGGAGCTCGGAGGCTCGGTCCCCCAGCCTTCCCTCTTGTCTCCTGCACCTTACTCTCACCTGAGCTGAGTCAGAGAAGTCACTATTTCTTGGTACTAATGCTCCTTCCCCTACCAAACCTACCCATAAATCTCAGAAAACTGTCATTCTCTCCTTTCTCCCCTTCCTTTTGAGGACATACTTTCCAGAGGCATGTGACCCAGAACCCAGGAAAGGGAGACACTACACAGGGATTCCAAGAAGACCTGAACAGCAGGTCATCCTAGGACACCCCCTAATCCATTGCATTAGATCATCCCGACATCTTTACCCCACTATCTATGTTATTATATAGTTCACCATTTTCCACTGAACCTAAGCATACAGTTTCCCTGTGTCTTCGGACCTGCATTTCTAGAGGATCTCCTGTCACGGAAAGTTCAATGAAGAAGACCTGCTACGCTTTCCTCCTGGGAACCTTGCTTTGATTATAGTAGTCTTGGCTGTTGCCCTTAAGATGGTGGAGGAAAACTATCACAGCTTTCTACCCCAAATTAGTCTATAGAGTTTCCAAAGATGTCAGTAAAATTCTGCTCCTGTGATAACAGCAAGAGAAGTGTCACACAGAGATACCAGTCGGACCTCTCTGCAGGACAGACATGGCTCCCTGACAGGGCATGGGACATTCCCTGTCCAATTACGAGTGTTTCTCCCTGAGCAGGTCTTGCGATGTCTCCTTTGGGTTCTCTTGCCCTCACTGACCAGAAACTCCCTGAATAGCTCCCATGCCACCTGAGAAGACCCTGAGGAGCCCCTCTGCCAAAGCTTCTCTCTGCACTACTCTGCTCACATGCATTTCCAAAAGTGTGAACATTGGCGAGCGTTATCCCGAAGCAGTAGTGCTGATGCATGAGACTCTCAAAAGGCCACTGGGCTACAAGGGCTCTGAATGCATGGGCAATTCATAATGCTATCACAGGACTGGGTACGTGAGGTAGCAGTGAATTTCCAGTTTTTATAAAAGGATATTTGGCCTTTTCTGCTCTCTCTCTCTCTCTCTCTCTCTCTCTCTCTCTCTCTCTCTCTCTCTCTCTCTCTCCCACTTATATCAAAGTGATAACTGCCACAAAAAAGAAATTAATAGTTTGCTTATCCAGAATGAGAAAGTTTTATTCAGAAAAGTTTTCTAAGTAAATCAGAGGCAATAGAAAGGCAACTCTCTAAAGCTGAGTGGTGGTGTGCACCTCTAATCCCAGCAGTGGAGAGGCTGAAGCAGGAGGATCACTGCAAGCTGGAGGCCAGCCCAGGCTCCATAATAAGTGCAAGGCCATCCTGGACTGCATAATCAGACCTGTCTCAAAAATAAAAAAGCACAGTTTTTTTTCAAGAAAATTTATCTGTTGTTTCTGTACACAGCCAGGCATTAGAATCACCTGAGGAAATATTTTACAGTTTCTGAGTCTTTAATCTTTTTGGTAAAAATTGTTGGAATGATATTCCACAATGCCAATACTTTCAATTTTCTGAAATGATTCAGTGAATACAAATTAGGACCTTTTTCTTCTACCAGGTATCTTGGTAAAAAAGAGGCTTGTCCCAGACCTTGCCTGGCAGTGGGAACTTGAAAGCAGCTCTACTTTTCTTTTAACCTCTTGCTACCTCACTGCTTTTCCTTTATGTGGTTGCTTTTGGGGATGTTTAACAAATCCTTTCAATGTACACACAGGCTTTGCTAGAATAAGTACTAGTCTGGCCCTAATATTTTCAGCAGTAAAGATATACTACACAGCAAGATAAGATCCACAGAGTACAGAGCCAAGTCAGGCTGAGTGGGGCTCTCTGGGAGGCGCTTTACCTGGGCTCGTCCAGAGGGGCTTAAAGGATCAGTCCCAGAACTCAAAGTGAAAAACAGCTGGGGCACATGTTGACCTGATTTCAACTCTAACGTGTGTGGCAGTGAAGGGTGAGGAATAGGAGGTCAAAGTGAACTTTATCGAAAGAAAGAAAGAAAGAAGAAAGAAAGAAAGACAGAAAGACAGACAGACAGACAGACAGACAGACAGACAGGAAGGAAGGAAGGAAGGAAGGAAGGAAGGAAGGAAGGAAGGAAGGAAGGAAGGAAGGAAGGAAGGAAGGCAGGAAGGAAGGAAGGAAGGCAGGAAGGAAGGAAGGAAGGAAGGAAGGAAGGAAGGAAGGAAGGAAGGAAGGCAGGAAGACGCTTGGCCATCCAACCACACTTCGTATGGACTTAACACTTCTACTCCCACCCAAATGGAATGCCTCAGCACTTTCCAAGAGTTCAGTTCTCTGTATGTTCAAAACCACATGTGTGTGTGCCACGCCTGTGATCCAGGAGCTGGGACACTGCAGGGGATGTGTAATATTGGTCACACACAACAGAAGCACCTTTGGACCAGGACTTGCTCAAGTGAAGCAGCACTTCTGCCACTGTGACCTACCTTGAGACAGTCTTTCCTGTGGCCTCCTCCACCAGTGCTTTGGAGACATGGTGTGACACACAGTCACATAAATAGCATGGATTTGCCTGAACCACACTGGATCAAAGCCAAATATTGTCTTGAGGGATATTATACCATGTTTTAAAATAGAACATCTCACTTTAACTTTCAGATAACACAGAAATCAGTGTTCCTGGTGGTGTAGAATAATGCGGATCAGAGTGCAGGTTAAAGCAAGAAACTCAGATGAATGAGAAGTGGAAAGCAAACCTGTACTGTAGCATCATGTAACTCAGTTGTGTCCCAAATTTTCTGATCAAGGAGATTATGGGACCACAGAGAAATGTGACCGACAATATAGAGTGCACCTAAGGACAGTCACATGGAGAGAAAACCTTCTCTTAGGCTTTCACAGAGAGAAATTGGTCAAGCAATGGCTGTGACTCATCTACATGGCTGACACTGACAAGGGATCTACAAAGTGCGGTATGGGGTTACAGGATAAATCCTGAAGCTATGTGACTGACTTTATCAGATATGAAAGTTATATTTCTTATTATATAGGTCTTGCTTTATCTTGGTCTTAACCATACAGCAGAAAAGTATTAAAAACAAGGTATATAAAGTATATTAATACGCTGAGCTGTGAAATGTTCAAGTCAACAACTTCTGTGGATAACCCACTACTGTTGTGGACGGCTGGACTACATTGGATTGTTTTGCTGAATTCATGCACCTATAGTATTTAAATGCCAATGGAATACACACCTCTGACAGGTGGGTATTCCATTGGCATCTAAATACTATGAACAAAAAGGGGATCCTAAGGAAGGACCATTTTGTATTTGTATGTACAAATATAGCTAGGATAGATATAGAGCTACTTTCGCTTAATTCAGTGAGTAGAAAGATTTGTACTAATAGTGTTTGGGCAGGATAGCCTGTCTGCTTCTTGTACCATGGATAAGCACACTGATGTATTAATATTGAAACTGTCCTATTAATACATTTTGGTACTGTCTCATTGCTATTTGTTTCTCAGTTTTAAAAAAGTGGAAAACAAGGACATTAGCGTGCTCAAAACCAATAAGTGTCTTTCTCTGTGTGTGCATTTTCATAGGGTGTCATAGGAGTTTGTGTCTTGTCACAATCTTATCTTTCTGGAACTGTTCTTCTACTTCAAGGAATCTATAATTTTTTGGGTTTTGTTGGTAAACAAGTAAGTGGCTAAAGGACACGGGGTAATTGGTGGCAGCTTTTTCAGCCTCTTGCATTGTAACTATAGCAGCTTTGTAGGGCACCGACTTGCTTAGGCTGACTACAGTACCCAGAAGTGTTTCCTCGTACCCTCCTATGACAGTGGCCCGCTGAGATGTGGAGATCTAAAGTGACAGCCACTCTATACCTCCCACACCTGAGCTTCCCTGCCTTCCTGGCACCACTGCACAGCTTCGATGTTTTTAGGTCTCTGAGAAATGGCTCCTGTCCCCTTGATACTTACGCTGTCCAGGCTGGCAGTGCCAGCTCTACTCATGCTGTGACTTCTGCCTTGCTCTTGTTCCTGCCCTGCCTGGCTGCCTTTCCCACCACTGAGCCCTGTACCCGTGCCCACAACTTAACGAAGAAAAAGTTGAATCTGGCTCGTGGGTTCGGAGGATTTTGCTGGCTCCAAGGCAAACACATCGTGTAGAAGGCATCGTGGAGTAGAGTCATTTAGTTCACAAAGGCCAGAAAGCAGAACAGTGCACCCCAAAGTGTGCATCACTAACCCCTTAGGTGCATCCTAGCCAAAGCAAGCTGGTACAAGCTCACCTCAGACTTCCAACTTACAACCATCTTCTCTTCTGTACTAACTGCCCTGTGGACCTTAGGCTTGGGCATCACACGAAGTTCTGGAGAGACATATTAACTTGTTCTCATAGTTGTAAAAGGTCATAAATTGCTAAAGAAATATAGTTGGATAAGGGATTATAGCTACTTTGCCTACCTCTGTCTATCCTGGTCTGCATATGCACACATGTGCATCAATTTATCTAAAATCTACTATGCGTATTGTAGTGGCTTCACTTCTCTGGTGGAACTCATACTGCGTAATGGCTTCAGCAGATAACTCTTGTGCAGTGCCACATGACCACAGCTACCTGCGGATGGTAAATAGCAGGTGACAATGATGGAGCGCCGAGGAGGCAGTGGGTGACCTCTCACTGTGCGGGAGAGAGGTATTGCATACTTCTGAGGAATCTCACAGGTTTAACTGCTCTTGCACAGGTAATATTTTCCCCTTTCAAATTTGTCCTTTGAGAATATTATTACTAATTTTAAAATACGTTTAATAACTGTGCTGAGCTTTTAATATTTGGCCCCTAAGTTATCTTGATTTTTAAAGATAAGTAAAAAGATAGTCTGCAAAGAAAATGACACTACCCTTTTCTCTTCAGATCTCTCTGGGGCTTCATAAGTGGGGGCTCCATGCAGGACAGCTGGCATCACACCTCTTTCCCAAGCTTCCCCCCCCCATCAGTGAGGAAGAGGATGTCTGAGGTTCTGGGTTCCATGGAGCATGGCTGGCCTGGGGCACCTCCATCAGGCCACGAGTCCTCCAGGGCCCCTGTTCCACATGCTCACCTAGGGCCATGCCTCACAGGAAAAGTCCTTAAAATAAAAATAAATGGAAAAAAAAAAAAAAAAAGATCTAGAACTGGAAAACTTGCGCATCATTATTTACAGTGAACTTATGTGAATTTATTTAATATTTGAGCTTATTTCCTCCTAAAAGAGAGAGATCTGACATTCACAAAGCTTAACAAATGAGTCAATGGTTGATTTAGTAAGAAACAGTTTGAAGAATCCCAGGCAGAGTAAATGTTGAATGAAGATTAGTTAAACTAACACAAACTTTGTGTTAAGATTAACTTAAGCCCACTGAAGAGTTTCATATGTGATTTTCCAGTTATATATTAAATTTAAGATGTATTTGTAGGTCTTTTGGTTGAAATTCTTTAATTTCTAAATTACCACTCAGCTATATTCAAATTTCTGCTTTAAGTTGTTCCAGATTTTTACCTGAGAAGATGCAGGCATCTTTGATCATGGAACTTGTTTTCTTCTTTTCCATTCTCCACCTCACACTGCCTACCTCCCTACATACACACACACACACACGCATGTGCACATGCACACACACACACTCACGCACACACACTGCACACATACAGTCTTGGTGGCACACAAAGCAACAGCCAATTTGGAGACAATTCTTATGAATTTCTAGTTAATTAAAAAGCTCTCCAGTACTCAGTTTTCCCAGATACCTCGTACTGTCTGAGTCTCTTTTCTTCCTGCCTATCTGCCTCTCAGAAGTGAGAGCCCACTTGCTTTTCATGGTAATGACTGACTCATGTGATCTCCGTGTGTGGGAAGCTGCGTCCTGGGGACTGGTTGTGGGCAAGGGAGAGAACCTGGGATGGAAGAGCTGAGAGTGCTAGATAGCTGGAGGGAAAGGGGGACTGAGGAACCAGAAAGAAAAGGGCAATATATGAAATGTCGCAGGATGGAGGAGCGAAATGGGGAAATGGGTGCTTAACAAACTTCTCACATCGCCTTGAGCTGAGAATGAGAATTCTGAGAGGGGTCGTGGCACCCAAGATGAGTCTCTCCTGAGCGGGAGACGGTTTCCAGGGCCGGCCTCTGCCAGCAGGCAACCAACTTTGGTTATCATGAAGCCTCTCGAAGATGGGGCTGCTACCTTTGTAGACAGTGAGCTTCGGGCTGTCTGGCTTGGTCCTCCATGCCAGTGGCAGTGGCACCAACGCCCACTGACAAGGAAGAAAGGCAGAGTGGAGTTGGCAGCAGACCTCAGAGAAGAGCGGAGGTGAGGAGCAGTTCTCAGGGAGCAAGCAGAACTGGACCTCCTAGGTGTAGGTTAGAGTTGTGGAAGAGGGGGCCTGGGCACTGGGGAGAGCAGCCTTGGGAACCGCACCCATTCTGAGCTACCAGGTAGGAGGCTGAAGAGAGTTTTCATGCACAGCTCTGACTGCCTCCAGGGGGCCAACTGAGAGTTTCGTTTTCCTGTCCCCAGGACTCAGGCTTAGGGGAAAAAAGAAGCTACTACAACCAGAGGTGGACTAACATTTGCAGCATACTCTTGAGGCACTTCAGGTGGCGCCGGAGCACGAGGAACAAAGGCATAGGTGGGACTGTGATGGGCCTCCTCAGTTCTGGTAGTGAACCCAGGCTGAACGCACACGTTGCTGACTTAGACCCCACCGCTAGGTACCACGACCCGACCGTGTTTCAGAAGGGAGAGCAGCTGTCTTCCCTAGCGATAGGCCCAGAGACAAGTTCAGGTGGGAATGCTTTGTCCATAGTCCAAATGTCATTGCCCAGGGACACTTGCACTCAGTAAGGAGAGTTAGGTGTGGAATCTGCAGTCATGGCAAAATTTCTCTGTCTTGGGTAAGTTCCTCAAGTCTATTAGCTTATATTTTCTTCCTGCAGATGAGGGATGGATATGACACTACCTTATAGAATTACTGTGGCCATAAATGAGAGAATACCTGTAACAGTGCCTGGCACACAGTGAAAAGCCAATAGCTATTTTTACTAGGAAGAGCTAATGCCTCCACACAGCAAACCCTACACTTCTGTGGCACTCCTACGCCCAGTCATCATTGTATTTTTCTACAAGACAGGGCATGGGCCTCATACACAGACTGCTCCCTTTCTCCTTCCGTGTTTTCAGTAATTTCAAACAGCTTGAGTCTCGAGTGTGCTGCGGATGCACATGCGGCCATGAGCAGAGCACACTCAAGAAACACTGCTGCACACCTGGGGTTGCCTTCTCTCTCCCGCTACAAGTATTCTAGGAAATCTGGCAAACAAGTGAGAATCTATCATCAAATATCAGTTATTCAGCATTTAGAAGGGTGCTATTCTTTGCACAGTAAATGTTGGTAAGTATCAGTTGAAGGAATCAGTCCTTAACACCCTCTATGTGGGCTTCTGATAGATTGAACACAGCACTGAGGAGCTTGCTCGTCTGCTACAAGTGGGAGAACAGCACATACTGGACAGAAAGGACCTGCTGGAGAGCAAAGTTGTGGGGTGGGGGAAGGGCGCTAATGCCTCTTCCAAGGCTCAAGAATGTGCACTGCTGCTACGGGTCTCAAATGGACACAACATTTGTGTTAGTCTTTCTCTAAGGACAGCCCCAGGACCATCAGCATCAAAATTCCCAAAGGCACAGACTTTAAAACCACACGACCACCTCTAGCATGGATTCCCTGAATTTTTGCATGTCTTTTAAGATATTGATCTATATTTTCAAAAATCTATTCTCACCGAGTTCTAACTAGGGAACGTGGACAAGGTTGCAAAGCCATTGTATGACTGTCTATTTTAGGAGGACATATTCCTTCCAATGTGCTATGTTTTGGGCCTAAAATGTCCCCCCAAGCCCCACGGGTTGGGAAGGCAGCTGGCTCTCGGGGGACTGCACTCATCTGTGAGCTCACTTTGTGGTGCGTCCAGGAGCTGAGGGTGCTTGTTGGGAGAGGAAGTCCAGCTGGGGCTGTCACTGAGCAATCAACAGAGAGGAGTGTGCTCTTGTCCCCAGCTCTGAGACTTCTCTTTGCACCTGATTCCTGACTGTCGAGTTAAGTAGCTTTCTCGCTTGGATTTTGGTGTTTCTGCCTTGAGCCTCCTGACCATGGCTTGAACCCACTGGAGCCAGAAGCTGAAAGACACCTTTTCTCCTATAATCCCAGTGCTTGGGAGGCTGAACACAGGAGAATCACTGCAAGTGTGACCCACATAGTGAGACCCTATAGACCCTATAGAACCTGAACTAAAATACAAAAAATAAAAAAATACATTACAAAATTCTACTCATTTTATGGCTGAATGACAGCCCGTTGTGCATGTGTATGGTATTTTCACCATCCACTCACTTCTTATCATGCACCTAAGCTGGTTCATACTTACTGTCACATCATAAACGAGAGTATGCACGGACCCTTATAGCATTCTGGCTGTACTCATTTTGGCTCTGTACCAAGGAGGGGTATAGTTGGATCAAATGGTAGTGGTATTTTTAGTTCTTTGCAGAACTTTCGTGGGGGCTGTACTAATTCACATTCCTTTCTCCCCACATCCTTGCCATCACTTACTGTTTTTCAGTAATTGCCATTTTGTCTTTCTCTAATGGCTGCAGATGGTGCACATTTTGCCATGTACTTATTGGCCACTTGCATTTCTTCTTTTGAGAGGAATCTGTTCAGTACTTCCGCTCAGGTTATTTGACTTTTTGGCATTACGAATTTGATCCTTTATGTGCTCAGGATGGATAGTCGTCCTCCACCTCAGCCTGGCCGACCACCAGGCTGAACCCTGGATGCCACTGTCTTCATATCACTGCTGTTTTTTTGCTATCCATCCTCCCCACCAAGATTCTCCCAGCCTGAAGTCTAGTCTGGAGTCTGCCTCTCACAAGGCAGAGAATGAAGTCTTTCTTCCATTCTCAGGAATTTAGTTTTATTGTGTCACAGTACCCTCTTCCTGGGCCCACTCCATTCAGATGAGTGTCTACTTCCTCCCTGGAAAGCAGGGACATCGTGACCCAGGGGGAGAAGTCCCTCATAATGGTCTCCTGCCCCAACTTTGGCCAAGTCCCTCACATGTTGTTCTGCTGAGGGGAGGAGGGAGAAGCGGGAATTATCACTCCCATCACTGTACAAGGGCCAATAAAAATACAGTGAATGTTTAAGCAAAATATTATTATAGTGAAATACAAACTGCCACA
>PVKA01000084.1:182287-279284 GCA_004027165.1 Ctenomys sociabilis
TTTTTTTTTTTTTTTTTTTTTTTTTTTTTTTTTTTTTTTTTTTTTTTTTTTTTTTTTTTTTTTTTTTTTTTTTTTTTTTTTTTTTTTTTTTTTTTTTTACTATTTTTATGCTCTTTATTATTTTATTTTAATTTGAAGAGTGAAAACAGAAGCAAAAACAAATAGAAGAAAAGACTGAAACAGGGTAGCATACAACAATATGTATGTTCCAGATTTCAAAGCACAGATAGCTCATTAACAATGGCTGCTACATATTTTTCATTTTAATGAGAAAAAAGATAAAATAACAATGGAACAGTTTCAAGACAGGTTACTACAACAGTTACAATAATTAATACATTGCATATTGTTGTCTTCCCAGTAGTTATTCAGAGGATAAGATGGAGGTATGATAGCTTGTCTAAACAATATCAGCACAAACTTTTCTTCTCAATGAACTAAAAGAAAGCAGCTGTATATCTGTCCTAACTATCTTGTATATAAATATATATTTTTATATACACACACACACACACAAAAGAATATGGTCCTTTATTTATATCCCCCTTTTTTGTTTTGTCTTATTAGAGAGGGGTGTTCCATTGTAGTTAGAGAAGCTGTATTTGGAGAAGTCTTTAAAGGACTTTTTCATACTTGATGCCAGGCCAAAGAATGTAGATACTTGATTTAAGCAAAATAACCCCAAATAGCCCAATAGACAATAATAGTAGTGAGTTACCAGTGCAACTGGCAATTTTCTGAAGCTGTTGATGTAAGCCTTTTACAGTTCAGCATATTAATATAGCTTCATTTTTATGCCTCATGATTACACTTTTCTGTTGGAGTATTAAGACCAAGTTAAAGCAAGACCTTTATAACTCAGAATGTAACTTCTGCTGTCTGACAAGGTCAGCCAAACCCTCTCAGGATTTATCTTGAAACCATGTACACCTTGTGGGTCTTTTGTCAGTGTCTGCCATCTGGATGAGTCATGGTTATTGCTTGACTATTTTGCTCTCTGTGAAAGCCTGAGAGAATTTTTCTCTCTAAGTGACTCTCCATAGGCAAACTATACATCATCAATTACTTTTCTCTGTGGCCCCATAATCTCCTTGATCAGAAAATTTGGGACACCACTGAGTTACAGGATGTCACAGCACAGGTTCTCTTGTGTCCTGAGTCCTCACTGACCTTGAGGGGCTAGAGCCAGTAGCATTGTAGTATAATTGCAAGTCAGGAAATGTAATACCTCCTGCCTTGCCTTTGTTGCCCAGGGTTGCATTTCCTATTCTAGGTTTTTTCTAGTTCCAAATAAATTTTGGAATGATTTCTCTAGGTCTATCAGGTATGTTGGTATTATTTTGATAGGGATTGCATTAAATCTGTATAACAATTTTGGGAATATGGCCATCTTCACAATGTTGGTTCTTCCTAACCAGGAGCATAGAATATCTTTCCATCTTCTGAAATCCTCTATGATCTCTTTTTTCAGAATTCTGTAATTATCATTGAATAAATCTTTTACCTCTTTAGTTAGATTAATACCTAGGTATTTAGATTTGAGTTTTTCCCTATTTAGAATTATGGTAGTAGTCAGATTGTCATAGATGGCTTTTATCAGATTGAGGTAGCGGCCGTCTATTCCAATTTTCTGTAAGACTTTGAACATGAAAGAGTGGTGGACTTTGTCAAAAGTCTTCTCTGCATCAATTGAGATGATCATGTAGTTTTAGATTTGGTTCTATTGATATAGTGTATTACATTTATATATTTGCATATGTTGAATCATCCTTTCATCCCTGGGATGAATCCTTCCTGGTCATGATGTATAATCTCCTTGATGATTTGCTGTATTCTATTTGCTAGGATTTTATTGAAAATTTTGGCATTTATGTTCATGAGGGAGTTTGGCTTATGGTTCTCATTTTTAGTTGCATCTTTCTCTGGTTTTGGTATCAGTATAATACCTGCCTCCAAGAATGATTTCATAGGAATAATTTCTTTTTCAATTTCATTGAAGAGTTTTACCATGTTATGCCTAAGATGTTTGACATCAGACAGATAGTTAGGTTAAACCCAACTGCATATGTTGTAGTATAATTAATAAACTTCTCTTCTGGAGGGTTGATAATGTAAGTTTGCAGACCAAAAATTAGAGAAAAAAAGGGCTGCAAGGACAGCCAACATTTTGGCCTTAGCCTTTCAAGGTCAGTGAATACTAAGGACATAGGAAAATATATACTGTAATATCCTGTAATTCAGTTGTATCCCAAATTTTCTAATCAAGAAGATTATGGGGCTACAGATGAATGTGATCAATGATGTAGAGTGTGCCTAAGGAGAGTCACATGGAGAGAAAACATTCTCTCAGGCTTTCACAGAGATCAAATTGGTCAAGCAATGGCTGTGACTCACCCACATGGCTGACACTGACAAAGGATCTACAAAATGCATTACAGGGTTTCAGAATAAATCCTTAGGGAACTTGACTGACCTTGTCAGATACAAAAGTTGCATTTCTTGTTATATGGGTCTTGCTTTATCTTGGTCTGAACCATCCAGTAGAAAAGTATAAAAACAAGATAAAGTCATATTAATAGGCTGAGCTATAACAGGCTCAAGTCAACAACTTCTGGCATTGCCAGTCCTGCAGATAACTCACTACTATTAAGGACTACTGGACTATGTTGGAATATTTTGCTGAATTCATGCACATACAATATTTAAATGACAATGGAATATCCATCTCTGACAAAACTAAAATAAAAAGGGGGATACAAGTAAATGACCATTTTGTATCTGTATATTCTAAGTAGTCTAGATATACAGCTACTTTTTTATTTCAATGAATAAAAATATTTGCTCTAATAGTGTTTGTGGACAGGATATCATGTCTGCATCTTGTACAATGAATAACCACTAAGACAACAATATGCAGTGTATTAGTCACTGAAATTGTCCTACTAATCAGTTTTGAAACTGTCTCATTATTATTTGTTTGTCAGTAACATTATTTTAAAAAAGAGTTTGAAGAGTATTGGGATTACATCTTCTGTAAATTTCTTGTAGAATTTAGCTGTGAACCCATCGGGACCTGTCTTTTTGTTTGTCAGTAGGTTTTTTATTACATTTTGAATTTCATTTGCTCTTATTGGGTAATAGAGAGTTCTTATATCTCCTTAAATCAGTTTTGATTTCAACTTTTCTAGGAATCTGTCCATTTCTTCTGTCTTCAATTCTGTAAGAGTAAAGGTTCTCAAAATAGCTATTGATGATCTTCTGAATTTCCACAGGGTTTGTGGTAATTTCACCCTTTTCATTCCTTATTGCTTGAATTTGAGTTTCTTCTTTCCTCTTTTTGATGTGGTTAGCTAGGGGCTCATCAATTTTATTGAATCTTTCAAAGAACCAGCCTTTTGATTTGTTAATTCTTTGTATTGTCTTCCTTGTCTCGATTGCATTAATTTCTGCTCTAATCTTTATAATTTCCTCCCAAGGAGATGCTCTGAATGCTCCAGGACACTCAGGCAGCTGAGATGGCAGCACTGGAGCCACTCAGGGAAAAGGGCTCCCAATTCCACGTGCCACACATGGGTCTGTCCTCAGCAGTCCTGCATCAGTGTGCTTAATCGTAGGGGATGAGTGACCATGTGTCTTTTGCAGTCCTAATTTACCTGTCCTTTATAATCACACCTCATACCCTCAGCTGTACTTGGATCTTCTATCTGCACATGCAGCATCTCTGTCCAGCAGCAATGGCAGAAACACTGCTACTCCCAAGAAGACACTGCAGTTTTACTTCCATCGCCCCATGGGAGATAAAGTTCCGCTGCCCCACTGAGCCCAGTTTGTTCACGGCCAGGGCATACTGCTTCAGCAAATTTACTTGTCCTGTTGACTAGCAAATTAAGGGCTCTTGTAGTCACTGGTGCTCTCACCCTGCTCCTAGGCCCCATCCTCCAACAGAGCCACATACCCAAAGTTCAGAATGAAAGTGAGAGCTGCCTGCAGTCCACCCTCTGCTGCCCTTGTGTTGGAGCTCTAGAACATAGTGGAGACTTATTATGCATGCCTGCCCTTCAGCATAGACTGATGGTCTTCACAATACCTGGCACAGCTTTTCATTACAATGTGGTATATGACCATAATACACATTCATGTTTAAGTGAGGAAGTGTTTCGAGACTCTCAGCAGTGGAAAAAGGAACAGGATGGCTTTTCCAGTTTCAGAGGTTCTGCACTTCTTCTTTTGCTGTCAAATCAAGACATGGTCTGAAACTTCCATAGATGTTCTCTCCTTCTCCCTCTCTCCCTGAAGATTTGCTTTCCCTTTGCTTGCAGTGTTTGTGCCTGTGCACTTACGGCATCGTCTCTGGGCTCTGCCCTGCAACAGCAATTCCTTGGGCTGCTATTCAGGTTTCCTGAGTTGAGACACCCCAGCCTGGCCAGCCTCAAAATACCCCTGACACTAAGCTGCCAACTGCAGTGGGCAAATGTGAGCAGCTCCTTGTTCCCGGTGTTTCATAGATCAGCCTGTGATGCTTGTTAGTGAATCTGTGCTGGAAAATCTGGGATCTCCAGATTTCTGTTCCAATGAAAATCTTTTGTGTTCTATGTCCTCCAACATGGATGCTGCTAGCTCTAGGGTTTATCTCCATCTGATTCTGATGTCAGCATTGTTGAGAGACCAAGATAACAATTTTGGTTTACATGTTGCCTTTGAGTTTTATTTTTGATCTAATTGCTGCTCTCTCATGTGTGTGTGTGTGTGTGTGTGTGTGTGTGTGTGTGTGTGTCCTAGCCAGCACCGTCTAACTCAGGCTTTGTAAAGATTTTATTCCTACTCTCCTTGCTATAAGGAGACAAAGGTAGAAGCAATGGGACCAGCTGGGAGGTGATATTCTAAGCAAGAGATGCTGAGATGCTGCAGGGGTGCAGACAATGAGAAGTGACATGGTGCTGGATATAATTTGCAGTCTGAGCTGCAAGCATCTTGTGCTCTTTGCCTACCAACTATGAGACTGTGGGCAGTCAAAAAAGCACTGAGATGTTTGAGTGGTGTAATTAGATGAAAGCGGCTGTTATACCACATGATGGTATGGTGTTTTTGCAAGGGGCACAATATAATACAGGACACATTTTATAATATTAGTTTATAAAGAATTATATACAACAAAAGGAGGAAATCTATTCATACACTAAATGCTAACGAATCCAGCTGAGGGATCTGTGTCAGAAAGAACCAAAGGTCAGTGGTGGAAGCTAGGAAGTCTCTGCCAATGGGATAAAAGATCTGTGCTAGCAAGCTGAGGGATCTGAACTGGAGCTAGGAAGCGACGCTCAACGTAAGCACCAGAATTCCCCCAAAAGGACCACAACCATCCTCAGCAACAGTGAGATCCTGAGCTCCTCCAGCAGTGAGGATAGCTGAGTTCCCATCAGGAAAGCCAGTGCCACAGGCTTCTCCAGAGGCAGAGCAGTGCTGCATCTTCCCCTCTAGAGCCAGGAAGTGATGCTCAAGATGAGGACCAGCACTCCTCCAAAGTTCATCAGAAAAGCCAGCATGACAAGGTCGTCCAGCAGAACAGCCCAAGATAACTAGCAGCTTCCAACAGCTCCAACAGCTTCTCCAAACAGTACCCTAACAGCATTTCAGCAGCTTCTCCTGCTCTGCCTTTATACTGCTAGCAACAATCCTCAGGTGGGCCTTCCACACCCAGCACCACAATAGTTTAACTCAGCTGGGTGTAATAAGTTGAACACCAGTTAGGAATCCACTACACCACATAATGAAGAGAGCATATTGTATGGATGGTGGACTAGCCCGTTGGGTTGGAAAAAATAAGGAGCTTCGCTTTTGCCCTGCTGATTCTGACATTCTCACCAGCACACCAGGTTGGCAGTGGGCCTGAGAGTCAAAGTCCAGGGGAGAGGTCTGGGGTGAACCCATGAGTGTGAAAGTGTTTGCAGGGTGGGAGATGAATGAGAACTCCAGGGAGTACATGCAGCTGGAGAACTCCTAGAGACGGGAGATAAAATAGTTGAGACAGGGCCCCCAGATGGTGGGCTGAAGGCACAGGGAGAACAAAAATTGGTCACCATGGTGCACTTGTCTGCATTTTGTTCAAATATGACTAGATTCCTGCATTTTCTCTATTTTTTCTTTATGATCTCCTAAATATGTTTTGTCCATAGGCTTTTTATTACGTTTCGTATTTCGTTGGCTGTTATTGGCTTATTGAGAGTTGTTATATCTTCTTGATTCAGTTTTGGTAATTTGTACCTTTCAAGGAATATGTCCATTTCTTCTGTGTCTTCTATTCTGTGAGCGTAAAGATTCTCGAAGTAACTATTAATAATCTTCTGAATTTCCACTGAGTCTGTGGTGATTTCACCCTTTTCATTCCTTATTGCTTTTACTTGAATTTTCTTTTGCCTCTTTTTGATGAGGTTGGCAAGAGACTTATCAACTTCATTTAGTTTTTCAAAGAACCAACTTTTTGATTTGTGGATTCTTTGAACTGTTTTTTCATCTCAATTGAGTTAATTTCTGCTCTAATCTTTATGATTTCTTCCCGTCTTTGTGCTCTGGGTTTTGTTTGCTCTTCTTTTTCTAGTTGTAGGAGGTGCAACATTAAGGTGCTAATTTGTTCCCTTTCTGTTTTCCTAATGTTCATAGCTATTATTTTTCCTCTAAGAACTGCTTTCATCGCATCCCATAAATTCCAGTACATTGTACTTGAATTTTCATTGAATTGTAGATATTGTTGAATTTCTTCTGCAACCCATTGATTGCTGAGTAGGGTGTTGTTTAGTTTCCATGAATTTTGGTGGGTTTTTCTGGTTTCTTTTGTCATTTATTTCCAATTTCATTGCATTGTGGTCAGATAGTATGCATGGGATAATTTCTATTTTCTTGCATATACTTAGACATGACCTCTGGACTAGTATGTGGTCTATTTTGGAAAATGACTCATGTGCAGCTGAAAAAAATGTATATTTAGCTGTGGTTGGGTGGAACACTCTATATATGTCCACCAGGTCCATTTGTTCCAAGCTCTGGTTCAGTTCTGCTACTTCCTTGCTAATTTTTTGTCTGGTTGACCTATCTTTTTCAGATAAGGGTGTGTTAAGATCTCCCGTTAAGATTGTGTTCTTAGACATTAAGTTTTTCATGTCCCTTAAGATTTGTCTTACATAGTTGGGTGCTCCTGTGTTTGGTGCATAAATATTTATGAGTGTTACTTCTTGCTCTTTAATTTTTCCCCTGACCAATATATAGTGGCCTTCTTTGTGTCGTTTGATCATTCTTGGTTTGAAGTTGAGACTGTCTGAGAACAGAATTGCTACTCCTGCTTTTTTCTGAGGTGCTGGGACATGTAGTATTGTTTTCCATCCTTTGACTTTGAGCCTATGAATGTCCTTTTGAGTTAAGTGTGCTTCTTGTATACAGCATATTGTTCGATTTTGTTTCCTAATCCACTGTGCCAGTCTATTTCTCTTAATTGGTGAATTGAGTCCATTTACATTGATGGTTATAATTGAAATGTGCTGACTTATTTTTGTCATGATATTTATCTGGTGTTGTTTACTCCGTAGTAACCTGTGTTTAATTGTCTGTCCTGTTTAGTGGGTTCCTTCCATTCTCATTCATGGAGTTCTGGTCATTGTGGTCTGTCTCTAGAGCATCTTTCAGCAGCCTGTGAAGGGATGGCTTTGTCATCACAAATTTCTTTAGTTGTTCTTTGTCGTGGAAGTATTTCATTTCTCCATCAAACTTGAAAGAGAGTTTTGCAGGGTATAATAGTCTGGGCTGGAATTTGTTTTCGTGTAGAACTTGAAGAACTCTGCTCCATGTTCTCCTTGCCTTCATTGTTTGTGTAGAGAAGTCGGCTATAATTCTGATAGGTTTTCCTTTGAATGTGAGCTCCTTCTTCTCTGTAGCACCTTTTAGTATATTATTTTTGTGTTGGATTTCTGGGATCTTAACTATTATATGTCTCGGTGTGTTTCTACTTGGGTTGAGGTTATTTGGTGTTCTGTATGCTTCAGTGATCTGAATGTTGGATTGTTTCCTCATATTTGGGAGGTTTTCTCCGATTATTTCTCCCCAAATTCTTTTTATGTCATTTGTATTGACTCCTTCATTCTTGTTGATACCAATTATTTTCACATTGTTCATCCTGGCGTCATCTTGCAGATGATGGATTATTTTTTCCTGCATTCCCGTTGTTTTTAAGAGATCCTTTCTCACCTTTTCACTAGCTGCTCCGGCATCTCCAAGATCTGAAACTCTGTCTTCGTTTTCACTCAGATGGTTTTATAGACTCATGATTGATATTTTTAGTTCTTCTATATCTCTTTGACTGTGTTTCATGTGTTCTATTTCTTTTCTGTATTGCTCATTCAAGGAATCCATCATATTTCTGATCTCGTCAATTTTTTTATCCATGTCTTCTTTAGAGGTAGTTCTTAATTCTTTTTCTGCTGTGTTTCTTCCAAGTTGGATTTCCTCTGTATATTTCTGGACTTGTTTCAGTATTTCAGATCCTATGACTTCAAAAAGTTCTTTTTTGATTTCAGAACTTATTTCTGCTTTGAGGTCCTCATGGTCTTTCTGCTGTTGTTTCTTTGCTTCAGATTCTGTTAATTCATATGTATCAGCTGGAATAGTGCTCTCTGCACTTGTTCTGGGTGAGCATAGTTTTTCCACCCAATGTTTCTGGAATTCATTCTTTATTCCAGATACTATGTATTCAAATATTTCTTTTTTAATTTGGGGAATTACTTCTCATTTTATTTCCTCTATAGCTTTCTGCTATTGTCCCTTTGCTGCTGTATCTGGTAATTCATTCATTGCAGCTGAGCTAGTGTCCTCTGCTCTTCCTGATGGACTTGAGGTCTGGGATTGCATTTTTTCCCTTCTCTTTGTCATTTTGTATAGCACTGATCTTTGACCTTTGGTGTAGAGCTTTGGTGCAGCTATAACCTTAGCTTGTTATGAGATTCGGGTGCCAGTCTATTAAGTTTGAGGTTTTCCAGATATGTCTATCCTGGATCTAGCCGTTGTGTTCAGTTCCTTTTTGCTGCAGCGCCTTTGGTTCCCCTCTGTTGGTTCCTGGGGTCAGCCCTCCTATGTCAGGCAGGTCATTCCTCACGTGGGCAGGCCTGGGCTTTGGTGGGTCTTCTGGGCTCACAAAAGGATAGTGGATGATCTTATTCACTGAGTAGGCTGTATTGGGTTGGCCAGCCTGTGCTGGGTCCGGGTCTACAGACCATAACCCGAGAAGGCTGGGAAAGGTCCCTCCAGTGCAGCGGGCCTGGAGCCCTCACTCACAGGCCAGGATGTGCTGGGTTTCGGTCCGTGGCGTGGGACAGAGGATTGCTGAGAAATGTCCATCCGGTGTGGCAGGCTTGGAGTTCTCACTCCAGGCAGACCTGCACTGGGTCTTGGGCTGTGGGGTGGGACCGGTAATCACCTGGAAATGTTTCTCTAGCACGGTGTGCCTCGAGCTGTCACCGAGCCACGGGGGGTGGGGGGCAGGTACTCTGGGAAATGTCTCTCGGGCACGGCGGTCCTGGAGTTCTACACTCATTGAACTTTGCTGCCTAGAGAGTCGGGGAAATTCCCACTCGTTCAGCGGGCTTTAAGGCAGGGGATTCGGAGAGGTGCTGGTGAGTGGGTCCTGAGGTTTCAGGACAGTCACTGACTTGAAGGGCTTGGGGGCAGGGATCTGGGTAGCACGCGTGGGAAGAAGCCAATGGCTCTCCCTCAGACTCACCACACTCTCACTGATCTAGGAAGCCTGCCTGGTGAATCATGCAAATTCCCACTCGCTGGGAGAGCTTGGGGCAGGATCCAGGAGACCGCTGGAGTCA
This sequence comes from Ctenomys sociabilis, assembly GCA_004027165.1. NCBI lineage: Eukaryota > Metazoa > Chordata > Mammalia > Rodentia > Ctenomyidae > Ctenomys > Ctenomys sociabilis. The sequence continues at coordinate 192,145 of PVKA01000084.1, forward strand.
GCCGCTCTCTCAGGCCATGAGTCGCGCTGTGTCGGGAGGTCTCTGGGGCTGGGCGGGCGTGGGTGGGATCTCCTAAATATATTTTATCTTTTAGAAATTTATCTGAAATTTGAGCCAGAGGCTGGAGAGATTGCTCAGTAGAATAAGCGCTTCCCTGGAAAACATAGCGGCTTGAGTTCAATCCCCAGTTCCTCCAAAAAAATTTGAACTTTATCTAAATAATATAATTTATACTCACAGTTTTAATTATCTATTTGTCCCTATTTTGATTTTTATCCCCAGAAGCGACATTGGCTTTCCCTTCTCAGATGAGCATCAGGTTCACAGACCCCTGAGTTTTGGACCTCAACTCCTGCTATGAGCACATGCGTGACTCATTAGAGCCTTAGATTTCTGTGCCCCTTTTCTCATATATATAAAAAACAAAAAAAAACCTTTCAGTCTTGGGTCTGGAATTAATTTAGTTGAGAGCCTATTTAACACACAGGAGCAGATAGTTCTTAGTTCAGTTGATTCACGTTTCTGACTACTATTGTGAAGGGAAAGAATCTTTACAAAGAACAGAAGACCAGGAGCACGCTGTGTTTTTACTATTAATTGGTGAGCTAGTCGGCTAATTCTTTAAGCCCTGTCATGTGTGCTGTTTTGTGTCTCACTATAGAGTAAAGATTCTCACTCTCTGGCTACCAAGAACACTGCCCACTAAAGGCTCCAGGCTCAGCCCCACCCCTTGAAACCAACCTCAGTTGGAGGAAGCTGCCACATCAAGATCAGGCTTGTCTGTACTCGGGATGGTCTATGGCCAGTGAGTGCAGGGACACAGGGGCCAGCCTGCTTGATCCATTTGGGGGAATCCCTCAAGGCCACTTCTGCTTTGCATCTGTCTACGGGACTTTCAAGGCCTCTGTATAAATCATCCAGGGGTCTGGCTCTCTGCCCCTCTGCACAGTCCCATTATCTGCACTCCCTTATAGGAGTTATTCCTATTATCCAGGATGCCACCTGTCTGCAAAGCTGTCTCCAAGCCCACTGCCCTGACAGCCTGAGCTAGTACCATTCATTCAGCAGTGGTCCTCTAAAGGACCCTAGAATGCATTTTGGAGCTGAAACTCTTGATGGCTGGGAAGCATCAAGTTGGAGAGCTAAGTGGAGTCGTAACAGGGCCCAGAAGCTCACCTAGAATTGTTAAAGTTCACTGCAGGTGAATTGGACCCAGATCCCTGCCCAAGGTGTGTTGATGAGCGCATCTCTGTCATGTGCAGCTCTGGGGGAGGGATAATTTCAAGGGCTGCTGAATTGGATGAATTAGACAAAAAAATCAGCATGTTCATATGAGGGAAAGTATGAAAAGAAGCAGGCTGTATGGAAAAAATACCTAAAAAGAATAAGGAAAGAATACCTACCACCTCAGCCAGAGCCAGGAAACACTTAGATTCAGAATCTCCAAGGAGCACAGTCTTTTCAGCCTCAGTCTGCTGAGGCAGGATCTGGCTGTGAACAAGGGAGATCCTTAGATTTAGAGTGGGAACATATAGGTCACTTCACTCAAAAATCTTGAATTCCCAGTTGTGCTGAATTCTTGGGGCTGCAAAATAGTCCACTCCTCCAAAAGAGAGGCCAAAACTTTTCCTGCTTGTGTGATGCAGAGAACTTAGTCTTGAAAAAAATACCGCTCTTAGGACCTATATCCAGGTCCTCTATGATCAAGGCCACAGAAGCTCTCATTCTTTAAGGGAAGAGTCCTCAATGGAGGGGCAGGACAGGTGGCCTTGTGGCCGCTGGGCATACACCCTAACCCAGCTCCTAAGGTTCTAGATGAAGGTGGGTGAATCACAGTTGAATGAGAAGAGTTTGATGACATGAGAGCATGAGTCCATGACACAGTCTTTTGCCTCCCTGCAAGGACCTAGGAGATGCTGCTAAAACTGTCCTGGACTGGATTTGGGGGGCATTGGCAAAAACAATAACTCACACTATGAAGACCAGTAGTGAGAACCACCATGGAAAACACAGGCAGGAGGACTAAGGGGTAATAAAATTCAAAATTCTAGAGGGAACATAATTCTGAAAGCCAGAGAAGTATCAGCTAGCTGTACCCTTGGGGGTCGCCAGTGTCAGTGCCCTCCCTCCCTCACCAAAAGGACAAAGAGGTATGACAAGCACAGCCTGTGCTTCATGAGCAGGGGCAGTATACATGCTCTGAAGCAAAGCTTCCTGGGAGCAAGGAAATGAGAGCACCCTAAGGTAATGGAGACCACATGGAATCACTTAGCTAACAGAGGAAAAGTGAGCTGCCCTAACATGAATGGCAAGATCAGAGGGGTAGCAAGATGTCCTGTTGACAGAGAGATACAGGCCTATGCAACAGAGGGCAGTGTGCAAGGGAAAGATAGATGGGCAGAGAACTAATATATTCTTCAATATCTATCATCAACAGACATCAAAGAGGGTGAGGAAAGGTGCTCAAGTCAAAATCTGTAAATTTGGGCATGAGCCAAACTTTAGATTCAGAATCTTTTGGTTGAAGGAGGGGCAGGGCTCTCAGGCAAGGAGATATTCTAACACCAAAGCAAATTTACACACTGTTCTCACAGCATCACACCCAAAATGATTTTTTGCTACTTAACTGGTAACCTAATGCTCTGACCAGACAAAGGAATAAAGTCTTTAAATAACTATGGACACAGGGATCAGACTGGCATGGAAACCTAAGAATCTCAGGGCTCACCTGGCCCTCTGTAGCTTACAGCAGGCCATGAATGTTTCCAGTGGTTGCTCCCAGGAAGGCCCAGTATGTGAAGGCCCTGGTCAGCACACTTAGTCGCTGACAGACTCTACCTACGTCCTGCCTCATGGGGGTGAAGAGCTGTTGCCAGTGGGCTCAGAATTGAAGCCCACACTTCCTAGACAGTGTGCTAGTCTGGGATCTCTAAGGAAATAGAGAAAATTTCCTAGAGAAAGAGAAAAGCTGTGCATATCCAATTGGATATCTAAGTGGTGAGGCAAGGGAAGAAACAAGAAGCTGGTCCACATGACTAGGAAGGCTGAGAAAACCTGAACCTGGTCTTGGCAAGATGGAGGCTCACCAGAGGCCATGGTGGAGTCCTGTCTAGGGCTGAAAGCTGGAGGAGAAGAGCCAATGTGGTAGAGCCCAGGCCTTGCCTGAGGCAGGAGGGGACCAGGCCTCCTGAGAGAGGGTCAGGCACAGACAAATTCCTCCATGCTCACCTTCTCATTCTGCTCAAGCCTTTCAGGCCCTGGGTGAGGTCCATCCACACCTGAGAGCACAGTGTTACTCAGCGCACCGATTCAAATGTTAGCATTACCCAAATGCCTCCCTGCAAGCACACCCACAGTATGCTTAACCAAACATCTGAGCACTTCATGGCCCAGGCAAGTTGACCCATAAAAGTAGCCATCACAGAGTGAGGAAAGGCAGTGCTGCACCCTCACACCATAGACGACTTTTACCCAAGAAACTGTGGGGCCCACAGAGCCATGCATCACCTCCAGCCTTGACCCTATAAAATCTAGAAGGATCTTGCAAAATGATAGTAGACTGAATAAAACAGAAGTCTAAACATCTGCTTCTGTGGTGTTTTTTTCAACTATAGAAAGTCAGTGCAGCCATAGACACCTATGCAATCACTTCTTGGGAGCACATTGCTTCTATATCTATCATGATGGAGGACCAAAGGTTGATGATTTCCATGAAAGAAAGACATTACACATTTATGATTTTGTTTCGGAGCTACACTTACCCACTCTTTGTCACAGTCTAAAGGAACCTAGTGCACTCTCTGTACATCTGCATAAATCGAGGTAATTCACTGTCTCATGATACCTGGCAAGCCAGACTGCATAGGGAGGGTGTAGAAAGTTAGTTGGTCATGTAAGACTCATACTGCAGAGATAAATCCTCGGAAGATTCAGGAGCTCACCCCGTTGCCAGGCTCCAGGGCTTTATATAAGATCTGTACCCTCTTCAAAACAAAAGGCAAATTATTTCATCTTGCATCTCTCATATTAAGAAAACAATCCCAGCCCCTGTTAGCCCATTTATGGTCTAGAAGCAGCATATCTGGTACTTGGGAACACTGTCGTGACTCAGGAAGAGAAGGGCTTGGAGGGCTGCCAGGTTCACGGGGCCTCGGAGCAGGAATTTCACGCTCCTCCAGGCTGCTGTGCAAGCTGCCCTTCAAAGGAAGTGAGCCCCAGGATGTGCAGTGAGACTGGGCCATATGCCCTGGGAAACTTCTAACATTCACAGGAAACTGTGGCGATGGAACAGGGACTGTGGCACATGCTGTGTGGCTGTGCACCTGGGGCCACTCAGAGCAGAGCTCCTCCAGTACAGTTGGACACAGGCAGCCTGGGCCCCAGGACACAGCAAGCTGCAATCAGGTGTCCTTCTTCAGCTTTGAGCCTACAGGTCTCCCTCTGTGCACAGCTATAGCCCCACTCCAGGGTGCTCATGCAGATCCCTTTTTTCCAGCTGACAGAGAAGGAAAAAGCCTGGGATTGGTTCATGGGTGAGCACACTGCTTGCTAACACCTATCCTGTGGGGCCTCAGAGCCTTCCCTGATGTCTCTTCTCCATCTGCAGCACTGCCCTGTGGTCTGGCAGCCTCCTGGCTTTCCATGCCCTTTCTGTTCCAATGTCACAGCCTGAATAGCTGCTCTGAACTCAGGTTGCCTCCAGCATTGTTAAGTATCTGCTTCTCACACTCTAAAATATTTAATGGCTGTCCAAAGTTAACATGCTCCGGGACAGAGTCTTTTCTCTTCCTTAAATGTGTATGCTCCACACCTCCAGCGTTGTGAGTGGGGAGCTCTATGTTTTGATCTGTTGGAGCCAAGAACCTTGGACTTGTTTGTCATACTTTTCTTTCTGTAACATCCACTGGGTTTCTGAATGTCTTTATGAGTGCTCATTTAAAGGTTACCCAGTAGCCCCTGGATGAATCTCTTGTGCTCATGCAACGCCCCCTAATTTTCTGTGTGCTCCTCAGCACGATCCTTCAGAAACCAAAATCAGCCCCTCTCTCCCTGAGCAAACACCTGCAGCATCCCTGCTGCACACCTCATGACCCTGCTGCCGATTTCTTTGTCCTATGCCGCTGCCTCTGTCACAGGACTCCTCACACACAGGCCTCTGCTTTTCTTCCAACGGTCAGACAATATTCTGCCCTGGGTCCATTGCACTCTTCCGTAGCCTGGTGACATCTCTCCTGGCTAGCTCAAAAGCCAGCCACCTCACGTGGGGTGAACGTGACCAGCTTCGTGAGGAGGGGCCGCACTCCCACCGCCATCTGTCCCAACTCCCTTCCTGCCTGCTGACCACTGCACCCCGATATTTCACAACTTGCTTTCCCAGTACCTGTTATCTATTTTCTACCTTGCTAGAATGTAACGAGCACAAGGGTCGAACTCTCGATCGGTTTCGTTTATGGATGTCTCAAGCTTTCAGAATCATCCTCAACACATGTGGCTCAGTACATGTTTACTGCGTTAGTGAATGGGTCATGCTGTCATAAGCCATCAGGTGACAGAAAGAGAGGATAAAACCAGGAGACTGCCTTTTTCCTTTAGGTCTCTCGCGGTCTGCTGAGCCGTCTTTCCAAGTTGTTTTCCAGCCATAGCTCTGGGCAGAGCAGAGCGGAAGGGCGAGGGTGTGCTGGAGAAGCTGGTCCACAGCGAGCGACCCTGACTCTCTGCCCCCTCCCTCCCACACCAGGCTGGGCCAGGTCTCTTCCATGCTTCTGCTGCCAAGCACAAATGCTCCCAATGGGGTTGCCCCCTAGAGTTTTATAAAGGATGCGTTGTCCCACGTGCTAGCGCCTCACAAGTGCTTTATTTTTTACTGTACTTGTACCCTCGACAACTAAGTGCATTTCCATTTTGCAAGTGAGAAAAAAAGCCATGTGTAGAGGAGAAATGATGTAAACAAAGTCGTTTCTGCTGAAGCCATGACCCATGAGTCATCCGCACTCGCCTTTGCCCTCTTCTCTCCACTCTGCTCTGCTGTCCGTCTCCAGTCCTCCCCGGGTCCCAGTTCGCTTTTCTGCAGGCTGAGCTTCCCTGGCCAACAGCAGTGGCTCCTGGTGCCCGTGGGCTTTCTTTCGCGCACTCCCTGTCTCCTTTTCCTCTGATCGCTTTATGTCACAAATGGTAGCAAGAAGCATAAAATTCAATGAGGACTGATTTTTTTTTCTTTCAGTCCTTTGAATTAATTAGTCTAGTTTCTTACATACTTGCTCTGTTTTTTTTTTTTTTTTCTAATGTGGAATAAGATGCTATTTAATTTTGTTCTTCCACAGCTAATATTTTTATGCATATTCTTTAATGATTTTTTTCTTTACAATTAGTTTTGGACAAGTTCATTTTTGTGTATCATGGTATGATTTTATTAAAATTCTTGTTGAAAAGGTTCATTTTTCTTGGAAATATGCTATAATTTCAACTAAATTCAGAAATTTTAAATCTTTAAATATTTATTGCCCACCCCTTTCTACTTTGAGAATTCTAATTATATGAATATAAGTTCCTTGATTTTGGCACAGAGTGAACTATTATATGACTGATCTATACATTCTTTCTTCTTCATTTTTATTTTGGACAATTTTTATAGTTATATGCATTGAAGTTTGTAAATAATTTATTTACAATGTGCAGTCTATTATTAATCTCATGCTATGTATTCATTTCAGAAATATTTCTCTGAAATATTTCTCTGAAATATTCCATGTACACCTCATATCTCTCACATTTCAATATTTGTCTATAATTTTAATATGCTATATAATTATTGATTCTCAATAAAGTTAATGAGAAAAAACATAACAGGAAGTTAAATAATGAGATCAAATGACCACCAATTTCAGTCTCTGTGTCTCTGCAAGTTGGTTGTCAACAGTGGAAAAGGGAGAAATAAATAAATCAAATAATTCAATTCCTCAAAGCATACATTAAAGTTTTAAATAATGCTAAGAGAAATGTAAGTTAAGCCTGGCTTAGCAGACACATGGAGTGGGGGCAGGGCTGAAGTTAAGGGTGAACTAGCAAGGAGAAGCCTCTTAGAGAATGTATGTTTGATTTGTCGAAGTTTTTCTCAATGGAGTTGGATCTGAAATTATGCCCATACTCAATACTGATAGTAGAAAGAACCAAGAGATGTAGACTGTTTCTAACTTCTCCAGAAAGGAAAGAAATCAATTTCACATTTTTTGTCAAGAATACTCTTGGGGTCAGAGAGATGGCTCAGTGGAATAAGCACTTCCCTGGCAAGCTCAAGGGTCTGAGTTTGATCCCTGGTTCTGCAAAACAAAAAAAAAAGATCATAATCTTTTTTAAAAAAGAAAACAGGGCTCCCTTTCTTCCACCAGTGGCTGGTGTGGCAGGGACACAGCTAAGAGGAGTTGTTCCCAACCCAGTTTAGAGGTGACTTTAAGACTTGTCCCTTCTTGTTCTTCTAGAAAGAGAGTAAAATGTGTAGGTTACCCATCCATTGGTGAGGTCACATAGGTTCTGGGGAGGAGATTAGACAGTGTCCTCTCCCACTAGGTGTGCACAGGTGATGAGGTGGTCACTGACCGAGGCCCTTGCTCAGGGAGGCCCACCCAGGGAGGCCCACCCACCCTGTGCCTGCCCAGACCCCCGGGCTGTGAGACCAGCTATGAGCACACAGAGGGGAAGCCACAGGACATCCCTCCAGAGCCACGCATGAGCCTTCCTTCTCCAGGAAACACATCTGACTTCTACCTGTGGAAGTCAGTTAGCTATGTCTCCTTTAAAAATGGTACCTGAACATGGTATTTCTTTTTCTATTTCCACATTTCTACAGAAAATACTTGAGCATGTGGAGGAGGCATGACTTTTTAAACACTGAAAATTGAAACTAGAAATCATTTCACTGGGCATTATTTCAAAATTTCTCTGCCTCATGGACAGTATTGTGTTTTAGATTTACTTCATAAATCTTTTAGCACCAAATTTTCACAGGAAAATAGAGAAAGAAAAGCTGTCAACTGTGTGTGTTGACATATCATAGCAGTCTTGAGAGGACCAGCTGGTAGGCTGAGAATTACCTGGAGAAGTTTTGAAAAGCCAAGATGTGTTGGTGCCAATCTGAGAGGTTGTGATGTGAGTGGGCAGGGGAGGGGGTGATCCCGATATGAGCCCCTAGGGTGGACAAGCTCTGCTCTGGATTGTGTCCTTACAATGCCCTCACCACAGGCCAGCTATGAATGCAAATGCAGGGGTGCCTCATGCTTCCAGGTGACAAGGCAGAAAGGGAAACATTGGGACAATTCAGGACACAGAGCACAGCTGAAGGAAAACACCTAAGAGGACTCTGAAAGCGCTTCCAAAGGCAGCAAGGCTGGCGGACTGCGGGTGTGCAAGGTGAAGAGGGATTTTGAGAAAGATGAATCTCAGTGTGACTTTTACTGTAACAAATGTTTAAAGCAGGAAACATTCATGCATTTTTAGTCATGTCTCCTGCAAAGGATGAAGATGTAGTTTCAAAATATTTTAGCTAAGAGAATTTCTAAGTCAAGCAAAATCTGATGGGGAGAGAATTTGCTTGCACAAAGCCAGGGAAAGCAGAAAAGAACTCTCCTCTCAGGTGTGAAGCACCATCCTGTCGCTCCCACCCCGGGTCGCTGAGCATTCCCACCCCTGCCCAGGGTCCCACCTGTGGCTCTGGTGGATACTGTGCTCCAGAGAAGAGGGTTTCCATGTGATAAACTTCATATAATGAGTTCTTTGGTAGAATTTTCTTGGTGTCAGGCACAACCCTTGGTCACCAAAAGCTGGACTCTAACACAGACGCTTTTAATGCCATTTAAGGTGTTTTAAAGATTACAAATGAAGGGCCAGAGAGATAGTGGCAAGCACAGGGACTGGGGTTCAATCCCTGGCAGCACATGCTGCACTGACCTTACCCCGGGCGTGCTGAGCCAGTGACGGAGACTGAGCATGGTAGCTCACGTCTGTAATCCCAGTGCTGGGGAGGCCCCCTGCAAACAGGAGGATCACAAATCTGAGCTGCATAGTAGGACCCTATACCAAATATGTATATGGATTACAAATGAAGGTCAGGGAAATTAACTCCTACATTTAGGGAATACTGGAATAGTTAGCAAGCTTAAGAAATACTGAAATGTACTAACTTTTGGAACTATTTTTGCACTTTTTCCTCTTGATTTAATTGAGGTAAAATGGGAACAATTTTAGAGTGAGGAAGGCCCTCATGCAGATCTCAGCTTCTCAGTCTAACAAGCAGGAGCTTGCCTAAGTCATTTCCTTTTGCTGGACCCTCAGATTTGTCTTTTTCAGAACTGGAGGCGGTAACAGTAAATGAGCTTGTTATGAGATAAAGTACAGTAAAATGTTGCAGTGCAGCCCAGTGGGTGACAGCTGAAGGCACTAGGTCAGTGTTCATCAAGCCCAAAGTCTTTGAAAAAAGAGAGAGAGAGCCACACACTTTGAGTAGTATGCATTGTACAGCACAGCAATGTGCTGCAGCAAAGACATCAAGGATTGACTTGCCTGAAAAATGGTGCTATTTAAATGCAAGTGCACCGAGCCCCATAAGCACACGCGCCTTACGTTGTTCTTCCTTAAGAGCTGTTACATCTCCTTTGCAATGTATAGCAGCTGCCTTTAAAATTGAATGAGCAAAATAATGCATTTCTGAACTTTTTCTTTTTTGATAGAAACAGATTAGTCACAGATGATTTGATGAGAGTCCATAATGGGATAAAAATGAAGGAGTTACCCAATTCAGTTCTTTAAAACTTGTTCTTCCTCTTAAATTCCTATTTTTGAGAAAAACATATGTATTTTTTGAGGCAGGATCTCCCACATAGCTCATTGTGACCTTACATTCACTATGCAGCCATGGCAGGTTAGCCTCAAATCGCTGGTGACCTTCCTGTCTCAGCCTCCTAAGTGCTGCAGTTGTAGACCACGTATCTGTGATATGTGTATGTGTGTGTAATATATATCATATGCATACACACATACTTATGAGATATTTCTGAGCAACAAACCATTATGAAAGTGTTACAAAGGGGGACATAAAAACCAGAGGGAAGGCACTCTGCTTCCAACACTTTTATTTGTTTAATGATTACTCTCAAGAGCTTGAAATACATAAGATACATGTTTTGCCATTTTGCCAAGTCTTTTGATGTTTGGTCACTTCCAATAAAAAAATTAGACCTTACCTCTGTTTCTGTTTGCAGGATCTATCGCTTCCCTGCAGGTATGAGGAAATGACAACACTGAGAAGCGGAGTCTGCTCCTCTGAAGGTCTGTGTGCTAGGCAGGGATGGGAGAGAGCGAGGGCCATGGAATCCACAGCAGATCCAGGAGACCACAGCCCGTCTGCCAACACTCACTGCCTGTGCGGGCTCATAGCTGAAGGCGCTCTATGCCTTTACTCTGGAAAACACCCTTCCTTTTCCAAACCAGAGGCAAGTTATTAACAAACTTCTGTCTCATGCCTCCAAAACAGTATGGTCTCAATTCCACTTCAGTTAACATCAGTGACCATTGTTGAACGTTCAACTCAATGGGGCTGCCTCAGAGAAGAGAGAATTCTTAGCACCCCCTCAGAGCAGTCTCCTTTGGGGGATACACACAGGCTGTCAACTCTTGCCACTTTGAAGGCAGCTCTGGAACCCTGAACTGATTCAAAGCGTGTATCTTTCCTGGCTGTTTTCACTGTGGAAGAGCTGGGTCACAGGGCACCAGATCCGCCAACCGAGGCAGACGAGGACCTGGAGCCCTGCGTCTGCAAGCCTGCCTCTCTGTGGGGCCACTTGACAGTGGCGTTCACCACGTACTTGATCATACCTTGTAAAGACAGTGCAAAAAGAGGATTCAGAGCTGCTTCATAAAGAGACCAGAGTGACAGCACAAATGTTTAAGGCAAGGGGGGGTGATTTTGAGGACAATTAACGTCAATGCACCCTTTACTGTAGTGAAGTTTTAAAATGTAAACATTTGCCATATATTTTGATCATCTGTTTTAGATTACATTTCATTTTCAAAGACAAGAGGAGACTACTGCCCATCAGCTGTTTTAATTATTGGCCCATTTATGCCTAGTACAGCATAAGTAATGAGACAACACCGGAGAGAATCACGCTCACTTCCACACAGCCCAGGGGATTCTCGTGGCTGGCTTTGGGCTGGTACTGACTCAACCCCGCCACTCACGCACAGTGGCAGAGAGGGGTGGTTGGCCTCAGCTCACCACCCAGACAAAGCGAGGAAAACTAAGGCTGGCGGATGCTCCAGGCGCCTCTCTGTAGGGCAGTCCTATTATTTATTGGTACTTTGTCATTTTCCAAATAGATTCAAATACTACAGAAAATGACCATATGGGCAGGAAAAGGCAATTAAAATTGGCACTTTTAAATTAGATTTTCATAAAGTAGTAATAAGATATGCAGAGAAAGATTCCTTTCAAGGTACTGGTAATAAATTTGTTCGGTTAATTTTGTGTTTAATTTACATCTCAGTTCTCCAGTAGCCAAGATAACGTGGAAACCTGATAAAGTATGGAGTTCTATTGTCCAGAAAAAAAGGAAAATATGTTAAGGAAAAGGTCAACATGCTCAGGTGTTGTTCTTGTTTTTTTGAAGTTTTATTTATTTTTTACTTTATTGAAGTACAAATAACAATGAGACAGTTTCAAGACACATTAACAGGACAGATTCGATAAATTAATACATTGCAACTGTTTTCATAATGTTTCGGTATTATACAAGGAGCATACATGAGATTATCCTTACAGACATTATTATAACAGATGTCTCTTTTCAGTAAATTAAGAGAGTGTAGCTGTTTATGTATCTTATTTTTTATAACTGAATTATATCAAAGATTGAATAATTAATACTTTCTACATTATTTTCCTAGCGGTTGTCCATAGTACTAGAAGCTGACATAATATCCTGTCCAACCACCATTAGTGCAAATCTTGTCTCTCATGAAGCACGGCGTTATGTATCCCAACTGTACTGTCCATACACACACATGATGATTCTTCCTTTCTATATCCCTTTTTTTGTCTAGATCTGTCAAAGATGTGCACTCCATTGTCATGCAACTAATTTAGGTGCCTGAACTTGATGACACAATCCAACACAGTCCAGCATTCCACAACAATAGGGAGTTATCCGAAGAAGTTGTTAACTGTAGCCATTTACAGCTCAACTTATTATTATGCATTGTATACCTCATTTTTATACTTTTCTGCTGGATGGTTAAGACTGAGATAGAGCAAGACCTGTATACCACAACAAATAGTTTTTGTTTCTGATGAGGTTAGTGAAGTCTCCTCAGGTTTATTTTGTAATTCTGTACCTTACTCTGTAAATCTTTTGTCTGTGTCATCCATGTGGATGAGTCACAGCCAATGCTTGACCAGTTTGCTCTCTGTGAGAGCCCAAGAAAAAGTTTTCTCTCCATGTGACTCTCCTCAGGCACACCATAGATCATTGATCTCCTTGCTCTGTGGCTGCATAATCTCCTTGTTCAGAAAATTTGGGGCACAACTGAGTTTCGTGATGTTACACTGCAGGTTCTCCTATGTCCTGAGTCTTCACTGACCTTGAAAGGCTAGGGCCAAAATGTTGGCTGGCCTTGCAGCTTTTCTATTTCTCCAATTTTGATCTATAAACTTAGGTTGTTAACCATCCAGAAGAAAAGCTGCTTAGTACCCTGCAGCATATGCCGTTCACTTTGCCCTATCTGACTCAATTGTTTTTAGTTGTTGTACATTTCTATTTGTATTTCTTCTTTTTATTTCTTATACTAGGGAGACAATTCGATATTTACACAGGTGTGTCTGGTTTATTTCACTGAGTATATGTTCAAGTGGCATCCACTTCAATGTAAATGCTTCAAGTTTATCATTCTTAATAGCTGAGTAATACTCCATTATATAGAAATACCACATTTTTTCAACCATTCCTCATATGATGGACATCTTGGTTGTTTCCAAGATTTTGAAAAAATCCTAACTAATAAACAATCAGACAAAGGTCTGCTGTCTAGAATATATAAAGAACTAAGATATAACAGGGCCCTCAAATTTAAAGACCCAATTCAGAAATGGGCATCTGAGATGAATACACACTTCTCAGAGGATGAAATTAAAGAAGAAAATAAATATATGAAAAAATGCTCCACATCGCTAGCCATCCATAAAATGCAAGTTAAAACAACACTGAGATACCATCTCACTCCAGAAAGAATGGCTATCATAAGGAAATCAACCAACAACAAATGTTTGAGAGGTTGTGGGGAAAAGGGAACACTTCTCCACTGCTGGTGGGAATGTAGACTGGTACAGCCATTGTGGGGATAAGTGTGGAGACTCCTCAAAACAGTAGGACTGGAAATCCCATTCAAGCCGGCTATCTGCCTACTGGGAATTTTCCCAGAGGAACTGAAAATATTATATCATAGTGATATATGTGTACCTATGCTTATAGCTACACAATTTGTGATCAGGTGTTGTTATAGTTCAAGAATGAGTCTGCAAATGTGCATGCTTCCGGGAGGTGTGGAAGGGTGGGTGGTGCAGGCAGCATGCTCAGCAATGAGTTTAGAGGCTTAACACATTGCTCTGAGGTGGGGCTTGGCAGAAAAGGTGGCCCTCGGAATGAGATTTGGAGGGGACCTTGTTCCCGGCTACACCCCTTCTCTTTCCGAGCCTCCATGCCTGGAGCAGCTTCTCCCCGACACCTTTCCTCCGGGTCATTTACCTGGAAGTTTGCTGGCCCTGGACCAAAAATAGGAACCAACGTGAGCCTCCTTTATTTTGTGGGTGTCAGGTTATCTTGTCTCATGGATGAAAAAGTGATAAAGGCAGGCCCTGAGCTCTAGAAAGAATACATAAACTAGGAAGTAAAGAGACACCACATAAACTAATAGAAAAATGACCTCAATGACAGCTCTCTTAATGCTCTTCGAGATCAGATGAGATCAGGCGCATTCAGGGTGGTATGGCCATGCATTCTTAATGCTCTTTGAATGGATGTTGCATTTCCCCCTTTCTCCAACCCTGGAGGTGACCCATCTGGGTGCCAGATTAGTGTGGCTCTGTCTGGGAATACCCCATCTGGGACTTCTGATTTTGATGGCACCATTTGCTTTGGGAATTACATCAGGTATGGAATGATTTTTCTAAACAAAGAAAAATTGAACATTCTATCTTACAACTCTATTAAAATAATATTGGTACTATAGAAGCAGCAACAAAAAAATTAACCTGGTAACCTTTACATGGTCATTGCCAAGCAATCACTGTTACAAATTCTTAAATATGTTTTATAAAATAAATATTTTTGTGTATTTGCTTTATTTTGATTTTTGGAAACTTGCAATATTTTCTAGTCACCAGTCTCTACCTTTCAGTGCAATGGCTCTTCATGTCATAAGGCTGAGACTGCATTTCACTTTACTCAGCTTCCCCTAGAATGCACTTTTTGTTCAATCAGGATCTAAATAAAGACACTTCATTGCATCTGGGCGCTGGGACCCTTTGGTCTGTGTTAATAAAGCAGGTCTTCTTATTATGACTTAAGCTCGTTAAAGGGAGCGAGGCTGTCGTCCTCAGATGGTTCCACCTTCCAACTGGTATGGTTATTGACAATCTAGTGGGTGTGTGATGGAAAACCAAGAAACCCAGACACCTTCTCCCACAGGGAGATGGTGCTCATGGGCAGCCACTGTGGGCGTGGCTTCCGCCAGGCCGAGCCAAGGAGAATTCTGCATTCCACACAGGGTAGGCTCCACCCTGGCTGGACGAGCTTATGATGAGGAAATTGGAGACTGAGAAGAGAGCCAAGGGACCACGGAGACTGGAACAGAAACTGGGCTACAGCTGTTTGCCGGAGCACCTTTCTGAAAACATGGATCCACAGCTGGGCCTGGCTTGCTGCAGGACCCTGAAACAGGAACCCTTTGGTCCAGAGATGAGGAAATTTGTATTGCAGCGCTGGGGGGAGCTCCCCTCTCTGCCTGTGTTAATGCTGCATCCAGAATGACCTTTTTAGGAGGGGATATGTAATTCATTCTGGGGTGGAAAACATTCACTCATCCCTGAGTCTGCATGGTTGGGCACAGCTCCTGGCACAGGGAAGGGTGAGACTTTGGGAGGGGTGGACATCTCTGATGTGTAAGCAGGAGTGGCTGTTTGGTACCATCTTATGTCCAAGCAAAGAGACTCTTCTTTGGGGCCTCTGGGCTGGTCCCCTCCAATCATGTCCCCTTTAGAGGGATGCTTCACTGGGCCAAGGGAGTGTATCCACCTATGGTGCCTGGCACCTTTCTTAAACCTTGCTGCAGGTACAGAGTCCCTAGAATTTGCTGTTCCAATGGCCACAAACACACCTAGAGCACCTTAGCTGACCTGTCCTCAGGTCTGATCTGAGCTTTGCTGTAAGCCACAAGTGTATCCATCCCTAGATTCCGGAGCTGGCGACTGTCCACACACATGCTTTTGAGATGCCTGCAGGTTTGGGGTGGAGCTGGAAGGCCAGTATAGAACAGGAAGTGTAACAAATTGTGGGTCTGGACCAGCTCCTCAAACCCTACCCCATTCAGTGGGGGGCTCCGGGGCTCCTGAGAGCGACACAGCAAAGATGATCTCTGTCTGTTTATCAAGCAGGAGGCTGAGGCATTTTGCTGTTGGTGTTCACTCTTCTCTTTTGCCATTTAAGCCCTTAGGGCTCTGTTTGTATTCCTGCTCTGGGCTGCAGGGAGCTCTCCTGGGGAAAAGATTTCTCCTGCTGATTTCTCCCATAAAATGCTCAGAATTAACTGAAGCAGGTAAGTCTGAGGTTTCTGAGTAGGCTGAGCACCTGCTTGAGAAGTCACCCAAAGCTCACAGGGCCCATTCTCTCAGGCTGTGAGGGACTCAGACCTCAGGCAGAGGAGCAGCATGAGCCATCCATGGTCCCTCTGCCTCTTCTTCAGCTCAGCTTCCTGCCATTTTCTGCTCTCCCTGCCCTTCCAGAAGCGAAACAAGTAGGAGGGAAATGGCATTAATGTGCTAAAGCTCTTGTACAGACCAACACCATAAGTATAGAAAATGCTATTTTGTTATTGCCACTGTCATGAATGTACTTCAATTTTTTTGCTGTCCATTAAAACTGAGAACAAGAATTGAGCAAAAACTGATTTTAGGAGCTAGAACATATAGCTAGTGCAAGCCAAGTGAATGTTTAGGGATTCGCAGGCTAAAACAAATGCTTTTGCAGAGAAAGGGAAAGGAAATATTTCTAGCTCAGTAACCATGCTTTTACTGAAAAACAAGTGAAATACTCTTAATTTCATACAACAGGCTTTTTAACCTGAAATACACACCTCAGCCACATTAGGGGCATTTATTGCAATAATTTTGTGTGGAAAAAAGATCATACACTAGTGAAATTGAACTCTTAGTTTGAGATGTACTAGTACATTATATATGAAGTCAGGGCAGAAGGAGTTGGGAGATGGAGGGATGGTTTCCTTTGAAGTGTTCAGAGGACTGCAAAGCCCCAGAGCCTGGGCCAAGCACTGCACCCCTCTTCCTCTCTCCTGCTAGGACAAGCCAAGGCAAAGTCCGCTGAATAGATTTCCTAGGAGGTTCCTAAGTGAAAACATCCGAACTCTGGGAAGCTGATCCCTCTGGCCGATTCGGCATTCGCAAACGGGCATTTAAAGACATCATTGTTTGTTCCCAGTGACTAGTTAATTGCATTTTGATTTGGTAATTGCAAACAGATTCCAGTCTCTCAGCTTTTCTACAAGCATCACCAACTTTAATATGGCGGAACCGGGGTTATGCTCATAAACTCCCCGAGTGGCTCACAGGAGGTTCTCACAGGGCTTTCTGCCAGTCTGTTATCAATATTAGATCTAGATCTTTTTTCCTCTTATGTACAACAATGATCATTATTGATTCAGTGTTGATTTGGTCTTTTGGGAGATTTCTCAAACATCGTGGTAGAAAAGACCAAAAAAAGATACAGCATCTTGTTTTACACTATAGATTATTTGCATTTTGATACATTCCAGATGTAGAGAAAGAAAGGATATCTACGAGGAAAGGATGTATTTTCTTCCTAAATTGGAAATAGGAGACTTAGGAACTATCTTTTGAAAATTTTAAACTCATATTCTTTAAGGAGGCAATCTGAAGTAACACTTGTACCAATTGTCCAGTGGAAAGGTAGATGATTAGTTGAATTAATAGGATTCTGTGCATCAAACTAATGACCGAAGTGAGAACAATGAACAGAAAATAGTAACAGTAAAGGCAATGATAGCAGAGCAAGCAAATGAACTCATAGACACTAGTGGGTAAAAGAAAGCAGGCAATGAAATTTGTGCGTCATATGATTTTCTGTGTGAGTTCAATAACAAAGTTACTCCGTGCTATAGAGGAAAGAATAGTGCCGATCTCCAAGCAGCGGTCACGTGTGCCTGGGAAAGGGTGCGAAGAAATATTTTGCCGTATGGAAATGGCTTACAGCTTTATCCAGGTGGTGGCTGCCCAGGTTTGTGAATAAATGGGCAAAGCACCCACTCACATATCCGTGCAGTTGCAGACCTTGTGCACTTCATATAGGCTTCGTCTGCACCCCTTTCCATGGTTCCCTCTCTTTGTTCCTCTACGCCCTTACCTTATTTCCTCTTCTGTCCCAGATGGAAGGTGGTAGGAGGTTGCAGAACTCTGTGAGCTCCTCAGAAGAGAAAGTGGATTCAAACCTTAATTGTTTTCCAAAAAAGAACAAGTATGAAGAAATAGTAGAATTAGCTAAGCTTCACTTACTGTTTTAAAGTTGACAATGCCTCCTCCTCTTCTTGATTTCATTCGATCACATCTACAGCACTGTAAAATACAAATTTGTACCCTCGTTGTGTAGATAAGGAAAACTGCCGAGAAAATTAGAATGACTCGATGAAGTCATGCTGCAATAAAGTTAAAGCCTTTATTTAAGACCAGATTTATGATTCAAACTTAGGAGATCCATGAGCCATTGGGAAGAAGCAGTTTGCAACTTTTAATTAAGCATTACTCTCCATTATAATTGTAAGCAGCAAGAGCCAGTAAGATAGCTCAGTGAGCTACGTACCTGCTTAGGCAAGCGCAGAGATGGGGTTTGATCCCTGGCGTCACATGCCCACTGGCCTTGCTTCTGGGCGTACTGAGCCAGCCACTGAGTCCAGGCACGATAGTGCATGCCTGTAATCCCAGCACTGGGGAGGCTGAAAACAGGGGAATCACTACAAGTTCAAGCTGCATAGTGAGGCCCTGTACCAAATACATAAATTAAAAACATAAATACATAAAAATAAACACATGCAGCAAATCTCAGTGTTCATAATTCCTGAGTATGGCACCGATAGCAATAACAGATCTTTTCATGTCAGCTTATAGTCAAAAGAGATAATACTGAATGAACACTTCATACACAGCCACCCTGTAATTGCTGCTGCACTGCGTGATAGTGAAGCATTCCCTTCAGGTGTGGGCACGGGGCTGCATGAGCCTTACAACACTGTACTCTGTCGGCACAGTGAAGATGCACCGTCTTGCTCTGGAGACGCAGAAGTGAAGCACTTGCCAGCACTGTGCGCTCTTAAGGGTTGGTATCCAATCCTTAGAAGGAAGCAAAGCCAAGGCCCCTTTTACCTCCTGTGCCCATTAATATATATATATATATATATATATATATATATATATATATATATATATATATAATTTTAAATACTTGTTCCAATTAATACATTAATAAAGGAGCACATGTAGTACTGTCACACAATATTTTCAATATTCTGACTACATTACATTGTCACTTGTTTCCCCTGCATTATATTTAATGCATCAGAAACACTTTTGAGAAAAGATCTATAAGTTTATGCTCATAACTCTCCAAGTGGAAAGGTAGATTGTTAGCTGAATTAGTAGGATTCTGTGCATGAAACTAATGACAGAAGTGAGAAGAATGAACAAAAAATAGTAACAGTAAAGGCAATGATAACATAGCAAGTAGACTGACTACACACCCATGTTAGTGGGGACACCTAAGTGACATGCTGGGCTCTGCTCGTGTTAAGCATGAGTCTCTGGGGAGTGCAGTATCATGGCGGTCCTGACTACCTATCAAACGGCAAGATAGCCATGGGCCTGCACAGGATGGACAGGCGCCAGGACAGAGTCTGCCGGCTGCTACTAAGGCTCCAGGCTGGTACCGAGGCTCCAGCTCTGCAAACACACTGCAGAAACCTGCCAGTCAGCCCGATTACGATCTAGAACCAACTCGAATGAATAGCATAAAGTAACTCTGCTGTGTTTTCTAATATAAGAAATGCAAAGTACTATTTTAAAATGAAGCAGATGCTACCACCCCAGCTACATACATGGAAATGAATATAAAAACAGTTAAACCACTCATATAAAAATGTCTAAAAGTGAAGGTAATACAACTAGCAGCAGGCGCCAAAATGCCCAACTCAACATTTCTTTCTCTGCAGTTTGCTGAATTAAGAACCAATTACAAGTATTGAACACTTGTAAATGATTAAAATGCGCTTAAGCTGAAATACTGCCTTAACACACAGATCAGACCACGAAGGATATGACCAAATTCAACCCTTAATTATCCCTTTGTTCTTCATGGTAATGAAGTGAGGCAGCTAACAGTGGGGAGTTTGAAGTCTTCCCAGCTCCCAGCTCAGCCACTTCCTAGCTTTCCGCCCTTAAACAAGTTTCTAAGTTCTTCTGCACATCAGCTTTATCACTGGAGGCTGCCGGGAAGGCCAGAGCCTCCCCAGTGCGCAGCGGCACAGAGAGCGGTGGAAGCTGCTCTGAGCCCCTCCAACCTTCAGAACATGGGTGCTGACAAGGAATACCCTTTAATTTTGATTCCACAAATGCATAAGGTGTTATGGATTATTGTCCTACTTATTTTTGGCAATTTTCCCTTCAAATGGTTAAAGTTAGGTTTCTTATGCATTGGATAAAATATTTCAAATCTTTGATTTATTCAAAGGAAAAATTTTTTTAGAAAAATACATAAAAATCCTTAATCGCTCAAAATGCTATTTCCTTTATATGTGCACCCATGTTTATAGCAGCACAATTTGTCATAGCCAAATACCAGAAACAAGTAAATGCCTGTCACTTGAGGAATGGATGAAAGAGATACAGTATTGTTATACAATAGAGTACTATTCAGCTATAAAGAACGACAAACTCGAAGCCTTCATAGGTAAGTGATGCAACTAGAGGCTATACTCCCACGTGAAATAATCCAGACCCACATGTCTCCCTAGTGTGTATGAACTTGGAAGAATAAATAAAACCTGAAATGTATAATAGGTATAGTAAAACAGAAAAGAAAAAAAAACCCGCAGATAAGAATTAAGCAATGAAGATGAAAGAAAGGAGAAAAGATAGAAAAAAGGAAAGAGGGAAAAACATGCAAATCTATATATGATGGCTGAGGTGATTGTAGTCATAATTTCCATTAGTCTTTTGAAAGTAGCAGTTAATGTGTAGGATTTTCACCTTAACTAACTGCATGCTGATATCTGCAATCTGAGCAACTACATAAAGGACAACACACATTTGAACACCTCTCATCTTGGTCTTCTAAATGTGTACTATTTCTAATGTCTTATCACTTATTATACTCTCTTTAAAATAAATTAAAACAAAAAAAGGAAAAGAAAAACATGGTATCTCCTAGTACTTAAGACAAATTTAAGAAATGGGTATGGCAACATGGGCCTGCAACCCAGCCATCAAAGAGGCTGAGGCAGGAGGATTACCAGGTCAAGCCCAGCCAGAGCAACACAGGAAATATAAGAGGCCCTGCTTCAGAAATACAAATAAAAAAAGGTGGAGATGTGATTCAGTGCGAGGCTTCTGGGTTCCATACCTGGTACCAAAGTCAAAACAAAACTCACCCACTCTGTTTATCAGAAATCCTGCAACCATTTTAACCTTGTAGGCACAAAGCTTTACTCATCTAACCTGTCTTCTGCAGCTACAAATTCCTGTGCCCATGACTGTTCATATGGCTTCTGTGCCATTCACAGCAGGAGTCTGTTTGTCATGGTCTGAGGTCTGCTACTTAGCATCCCTGGGCCCTAGGGAGGGCTTGTGCCCACGTAGCTCGTGGTTGATGTAGGCTGCCCGCTTGCATTGCTGGGATGTCTCGGTTGCACTCTGCATGGGCCTTGTCACCCACACTAACTTAGACACATAGATGATGGCAGACTAGTGCACACAAGCAGAGCTGTGCAAGTTCCTTTTCAGCGTTGGGCATATCTCCCTTGTCACACAGGTCAAAGCCAGACATGGCGCTGAGCTTGGAATTAAGAGACACAGAAATATACACCTTCTGAAGGGAAGACCTGCAAAACTACCTAGTAATGGTCACAGGCTGAAGGAAGAGTTAAGGATGGAGACCACAAACATAGCCAGTCACCCCACCCATGCTAACACAGATCCTTGCAGCAGGGTATGGGTTCACACAGAGCCCAGCTGGGCCAGCAGTTCCTACACAGCACTGTGCAATATTATGTGCAGCTACTGACCTTGCAGTGCAAGCTGTAGGCGCCTCTCACTGTCATAAGAGGACTGTTGGCCACTTTTGTGCAATAAGCATACCACAGAGTATATATATATATATATATATATATATATATATATATATATATATACACACACACACACACACACACACACACACACACACTCTAGATTCTAATGTGTCCTTTTAACTACAGCTAAAACATTTAAATTCTGCACATGTCAGATATAAGTGCCCTTAAACCTCAAATTTATGATGGTACCTGAAGGACAAATATATCTTCTGCAGGTTTGAACTATTGTCATGAAAAAGAATAGAGACTGATGCTTTTGCTAGTCTGTGTTAGCCCCAGGCATGCCTGATATTTATTCCTCGGTAGATACCTCACATCTGCCCAGGATCTGGTCTGCAGTAGGCTTCTGTGTAGTCACCTCACATCCACCTTACATACAAAACATATTTTGTATTTGAAGCCAAGGGAAAATGCTCAGGGCTCACACCTACTCTCTCTCTTGCTGACCCAACTTTTCTGCCTCCTCCTGTAGGGCACCTCTTCTCCCACGCACTCCCCCTGTGCTGTGCGCTCTTCACATCCTTCTTTCCTGTGACCCCAGAAGAGCGTCTTTGGAAGATCTTCATCCTGCATTTTCAGAGGCTGCCATGGGAAGCAGCCACATCAGTGATTATAAATTTGAGTTTCATCTTTTCTGTTTCAGAACAATTTAATCCTAAATTTCATTCCAGATCAAAAACACAAAAATAAAAATAATTGTTCTATGAGCATCTAATTTATATTTATGACATTAACTTTTTTTTCTAACCTATTCAGTTTTGTTGTAAAATGGGTCTGCCTCCTGTAAAACATTTTGCTACACAGTGTAAGTTTGAAAGACAAATTGAACAGTATGGGCAGGTATTGACCTTTTCTGCCTTCACAAGAAAGTGTGCTCCAAATCTCATGGCTGTAGGCAAGGGGAACCAGGGCGTGGTGTGAACAACTTGTTCCATTTTTCAGAGCTGGAAGGAGCAAGTGATTTGGTGCAGATCACTAAAGACCCTAATAAATAATTAAGGAATGTGCACAACTTGAGAGTGACATGAGGGCTGCCTGATAGCTCAGCAGACTAAAGCGCCTGTTTAGGTAAGCACAGGGACTGGGGTTTGATCCCCGCTATGCCATGCTGGCAAAGTCCCCAGGGCGCAATGAGACAGTGATTGAGATTAGGTGTAGTGTTGTGCACCTGTAATGACAGTGCTTAGGAGGCATAAAACAGGAGAATCACCACGAGTCCGATCTACATAGTGAGAACTTGTAGACCCTGTACTCAACAAAGAAAAAGAGAAAGAAGAAGAACAAGAACAAGAACAACAAGAAGAAGAAGAACAAGAAGAACAACAACAAGAAGAACAACAACAAGGGAAGAAAGGAAAGAAAGAAAGAAAGAAAGAAAGAAAGAAAGAAAGAAAGAAAGAAAGAAAGAAAGAAAGAAAGAAAGAAAGAAAGACATGAGTGTTAGATTTTGTGGTGACATAGGTACTCTCAAACCTGGGACAACAGTACAAATTTGTATAAGCTTTCTGCTCAAGCATCTGGCAATTTCCTTGATATGTGGTATTTGTCCTTGTCAGATTTTCTAATGGGTCTGGTTTTGTTTACAGACCTATTCTTTGTTTGAAGAAATAAATATGCTTCAATTATTCTGAAAGGCAATATATGTTCACTATAACTACCTAAATATTCAAAATATATGTATCGTCAATCCAAATGAGCACAGTAACAGAGGTGGTCAGGGTCGGCCGGCTGCCTTTGAGCCTGCTGTCCTCCTCTAAGTGGCCAGCGAGCATCTCCCACACAGCCCCACTGAAGCCTGACTTGCTCTGTATCAAGCATCTCTTCCACGTCAGGCATTGTACTAAACAGAACAAATCCAAGTTCTCCCTGCTTCACTGGCACTGACGGAGGCAGCAAAGAGTCTGAGAATGACTGTCAGAGAAGCCTTCTGCCATCTTAGGATGAGACACTGAACTCAGTCTTCAGCACAGAGAGGGCAGAAGGGAGGGCAAAGCTGTCTGTGGTACCTATTCTCAACCCCTCTTCAGTCGGGGAGAACCTGAGGCCTCTCCTCCTTCTCACACCCCCCCTTTCAGTCAGCACTCAGGTTCTGGGAGAGCTATCCAATTGGCTTCTAAGTTTCCTCTTTCTCTACGTCCGCTGTTTTTGTTTGGACATCATTAGTTCTCGACCTAACTTCAAAAAAAAGTCTCCCAGTGTCCTTTACCCTTCAGAGTGTACCTCCTCAATCATAAATCTAGTTTTATTATTCCTCTGGTCTGGGTCAAGTTGTGTGTGTGTGTGTGCATGCATGCATGCATGTGTGCATATGTGTGTTTAATTTGAAAAATACTGCCACTGTAGCACTTCTTAAATATTTGGTCAAAAGACTCAGACATGGTGGAAACACCTCACATTCTTTCTCCTCAATAAAAAAGAATAGGAAAAATGCATGGAAGTAATATGCAGGATTTAAACATTTTGGGTAGCTTCACTTTTTCTAGAATTTTCATTTACTGTATGTGTACATTATCAGAGAAAAGCACGAAGTCAGAGACAAGATAGTGGTGGAAAGAAGTATGTAGCTTTGAACACGTAAAGAGGAATGGATAACTAAACATCACATGGAAGAGATTGTCCCATAACATTTCTTTCTCTAGTGACAACAGTACAATGTAGGCCAAACCACAGCACTCCTTGGTTGTGGGGTGGGGTGGTTTTGCCTTGACTTCAGACTTTCCAGTGACTCTAGTACTAACACACAGCACATACTACGCACTGAGAAATGTGCCAAGTAACTGTGGGAAGGACCCAACACGCAGGGCTGCTAAACCCTGTCATATTCCTGTAGGATGTGTCTTAAACCAGGACTAAAGACATGAGACCAGGATTTAATTCAGGTAGCACAACTGACTGGCTTTAGAGTAACTGCCTCTGCTGCAGAAAAAGCGGATGAGATGACTATAGCTTTTGTCAAATGAAGGTGTAGAATCATGCAGACACTTGTGAGTGGAATATTCTCTACCTCCTGACATGTGTTGGGCTTTTTCATGTACAGCATAATGGTTAAGAATATCTGTGTAGTCTCACTTCCGTGGTAACAGAGATTTACAAATCTGAAAGAAAAGAAATGAGGCTGGGTCCCAGCTCCAAAGAGAAGAAAAATTAGACAAGCACAGCTCCAGAGCTTGGCTCTGCCCGGTGTGCTGCGAGGCAGACCTGTTACTGCAGGCCTCTGAGTGCCACAGTCCTCACACAGAGAAGGGTTAAGAGGGTTGTATCTCACAGGAACTTCACAGGGTCTAGAAACGCTGTGTGTTGGGTGCTCCACAGAACTCCCTGGCACTTTTCTCAGTAAACAGTACTTAACATGCGTTATTATTAGAGTAGTTGAAAAGTCTAAAGTCAAGGCAAACCAATCCCACACCACCACCAAGGAGTGCTGTGCTTTGGCCCATGCTATGCTATTGTCACTAAATAAAGAAACGTTATCAGAAAATCTAAGCAGCAACTACAGTGTTCTGAAACAGTTGTAACTGTTAGAGCTCTCACATAGGAAACTTCCTTTAGAGAGGAAATTAATTCTTCAGCATGTGTCCTGTTAATGCTGCCAATTTTTTGTTTTTTGTGTTGTTTGCATAAGAAATTGTTGAGAGAAGCCTGGAGAAAACCAGGGTATCTACTTCACTGGAGAATAGTGCAGCCACAGAACTTGAAAGACCTCTGTTACCTGTTGAAAGGGTGGACTTCAGTGCTTCGTGTTTGGTATAGGACTTGAGGTCCTCCAGAAGTGCTTTGTGACCTGGGTTTTGGCAGAACTCTAACTTCCAACTTCATTCAAAGCCCCAAAAGGCACAAATACAGCCTAGCAGTACAAGAACAATAACAGCAAACATTTTAAAAGAGAGGGAGAGAGAATAAAAGAGACAGCATCTTTTCTAGGAAATCCTGAATGAATGAATGAATGAATGAATGAATGAATGAATGAATGAATGAATAGATCAACAGCTGTGAAGAAGTCACTGTGTTATTCATGGTTATGGTCACATAGAAAGTGTGTGTGTCAGAATTTGGTTTAAAAAACAGTATACTTGATGTTTCCACCTTTAATAAACCTCTCAGCAGCCAGCCTGCAGTCCAGGAGAAAGACAATCCATGAGTGGAACTGTCACTCTTCCTTCGAACTGTCTGGAAAAAAAGATTGACTGGGTGAACTCCTTTAGGATGTAACTCCCCAAGGGGTTCCTCCCATTTTCTCATCTGGAAATGAATTCTGCCTAGAAACGAAGCCCTGAACTAGTTGTGGCCATGTAAAGCTCAGAAGGAAAAGCAACAGGCTTGTTCCATGTTTATGTGTCTTCCATTACTGGCTTCAAATTTGAAATTTGGGAGCACACTGGAAAAAATAAAATAGAATTAGGCACTTGAGATCTTATTGCTCTAGAACTTAACTGTTCATAAACTATTTGAAGCATAGGAAATAGCTGGAAAATTTTAAACCTAAGGTTTGTCTTTTATTCCATTGTGCTTCTTTTCAGCAGGTACATTCAGAAAAATTATTAGCCAATAAATGTATCATGATCTTTGTCAACAGTATTTAGCATTTTGCCACTGGGATTCTCTACATGTCTATTCTCCATGATCTATCAGTAATAAATCACTGAGAAAAATGCTAGTGAGAATATTTGATGTTGCATTTTGCAATGAAGAATTACTCAAACAGTAACCTGTACTCATCAGTCAGCCACTCTTTAGTACATTTGTTCAGTTAGGAAGCCAGCAAACTTTCCACGACATCGAATAATGTTTCCTAAATTTATTCCACTGACCAGTGGAAAAAGATGGGAGACTTTATAGAGTGCCTGAATAAAATGCAGATACACTAGGTCTCCGGTAGTTCTGGCTCCAGTAAGAGTATGGCTTCACCTGTGAATGAAGGGAGCTCAGTTCAGGTTCAGACTCAGTCTATGTCTTATGACCCTGGTTTTTCTTTCACCTGATCAACAACTATTACTCATGGGCCAGTCAGACAGTTCAGCGAATTAAAGAACTGCTTACACAGATGCAGGGACCAGGGTTTGATCCCTGGTGATCCACGCTAGCACTGCTCCCAGGGCACACTGAGACCCCGACTGAGACTGGGTGTGGTGGCATGCACTTGTAATTCCAGCACTTGGAAGGCTGAAAACAGGAGGATCACCATGTGTCTGCTCTGTGTAGTGAGACCCTGTACTAAACACACATAAAAGAACTATTATTTACTATCAGCACCTTTATCAAAACCACTTTCTCACAGTATATATATATCAAAAGTCATTTTTTTGGGTTATACAGTTGTACAGTTTTTAGTATATATACGGATAGGCAACAATCAAAATATGACTTTAGGAAATTTTTTGCATCTCTAGGAATCTTGGACTTGTTAGCAGGTATCCCAGTCCCACTGGGCTCATTCCTCTGTCCCTTAGCTACTGGTCTACATTTTGTCTCTACAGATTTGCCCACTCTGTGCATTTTATGTGATTAATATTATTTAATATGAGTTATTTTTTCTCTGCTTTCTTTCATTTAGCTTGTTTTTGAAGTTTATCTATTTTGTGGAAAATGCCATTTTCACCCATCTTATTACTGAATAATAACATTCAATATTCTCCTTATCGATGTCCTATATTTTATCTACTCATGGGTCAGATAGTGAACATTTAAGTTGTTCATATTTCTAGCTGATATAAATAATACTGCGACATTTTTGTACAAGTTTTTATGTCTCCATGTCTCTGGTGTATATATTTAAGACAGGACTTGCTGGGTCACCCTACAAATAATATTTTGAAGCACTCCAAATTGTTCTTGCAAAGAGGCAAAACCATTCTACATTTCTATCCATAATATATGAGAATTTCATTTCCCAGAAGTTTGACAACATTATTCTTTCCTGATTTTTAAATTATGACGGTGCTGGGGGTCCAGGAGGGGCCACTATCATACTGTATCAATTAATGGTTCTTCAGTGATCAGGGGTGATCTTATTCCCATGTGACAATTATCTCTTAATATGATCTTTAAAGAAATATGTTCTCAAACGCTTTGCGCATTCCAAACCTCGGGCCTCTGCCTTTTGATTGTTGACTTTCAAGAGGCCTTTTAATATGTTTACACAAGATTCTTAGCAGAGTGAATACTTGAAATTTTGTTCTTCCTTTCTGCTATTTGTCTTTTCACTTTCTTAGTGATGTCATCTGGAATACAAATGTTCTGAACTTCTATGAAGTCCAATTTATGAAATATTCCAAGTGATGAAGTTATTTAAAATTATTTTTAATTTTAAAACAACTAATTTCCCCCACACACACAGTTTTATTGAGAAACAGATAGCAATGAGACAGCTTCAAATCCAGTTAGCAGGACAGTTTCAATAATTAATACATTGCATATTGTTGCCTTCATAGTGGTTATTCATTGTACAAGACGCAGACATGATATCCTGTTTACAAACACTATTAGAACAAATCTTTAAGAGAATGTAGCTGTATATCTATCCTAACTATTTTGAATATACAGATACGAAATGGTCATTCATTTGTATCCCTTTTTGTTTAGTTTTTTCATTTAAATATTATAGGTGTGTGAATTCAGCAAAATATTCTAAAATAGTTCAACAGTCCATAATAGTAGTGGGTTCTCCATAAGACTGGCAATGTCAGAATATGTTGACTTGAGCCTTCTACAGCTCAGCATATTAATATGACTTTACAATTTTTAAATTTTATTTCATTTTATTGAAAGACAAATATCAATAGACAGTTTCAAAGCTGATTAATTTGACAGTTTCAATAATTAATACTTTTTACATTGTTATCTTCCTAGTGGTTATCCATAGTACAAGAAGCAGACAGGATATCCTGTCAAAATCTTTCTTCTTATAGAATTAAACAAAAGTAGCTGCATATCTGTCTTAACCATTCTGTATATACACATACAAAATGGTCCTTCCTTTGTATCCCCTTTTTTTTTGTTTAGTCCTGTTAGGGATGGGTATTCTATTGGCATTCAATTATTATAGGTGCTTGAGTTCAGTAAAACACTCCAACACAGTCCAGCAGTCCAAAACAGTAGTGGGTTATCCACAGAAGTTGTTGACTTGAGCCTTTTACAGCTCAGCATGTTAATATGTCTTTACTTTTTATACCTTGTTTTTATACTTTTCTGCTGGATGGTTAAGACCAAGGTAAAGCAAAACCTATATAACAAGAAATGTAGCTTTTGTATCTGATAAGGTCAGTCAAATACCTTCAGAATTTATCCTGCAACGCTATATTGCAGTTTGTAGATCCTTTGTCACTGTCAGCCATGGAGATTAGTCACGGCCATTGCTTGACCGATTTGCTCCTTATGAAATCCTGAGAGAATGTTTACAAAATTGTCTATATTCAAGATGCACAATGAGATGACCTATGTACACATTTTGTTAGAGTTCACAGACAAATTAACTAACATAGCCATCACCACCCATACTCACCATTTGAGGAAGGATGAGGCCAATTAAGAGCTCCACTCTTACCATGTTTCAAGCAAACAACATGGTATTGGTGATTCTAGTCAACGTGCTGTATATGAGCCCCTTGCACATTGTAGGTGGAAATGTAAATTTATGCAATTGCTATATTATGCATGTACAGTTTCCTCAAGAACAATGAAAAACTGAATTACTCCCTCATTAACAAGCACACTACTGGGTATGGATGCAAAGGAAAGCAGCTCAGTATCTGTGGCAGATGTCTGGACCCTCAGAACTCCTGCACTAGTATTCACAATAGCCAAGCTGTGGAAAGCCCAAAGTGTATGAGTCAGCTTTTCTGTCCCTAGGACAATACCCTGGTCACCTGAAATTTGAAAGAAGACAGGGTTCTTTTGGCTTCCAGTTTCCTTCAGTTCAATCCATGACTTCAAAGTAAAAGCATAAGCAGGAAGGTACAGTAGAGGAAAGATGCTCATGCTATGACATCTGGAACAGAAGACAAAGGAGGAGCAGGGCACAGGGATACAACACTTCCAGGTCATGACCCCAGTGGCCCACCTTCAACCTGGCCCCCCTCCTGACAGCACGTTCAGGATGAATACAGCACCCCCACAACCCAGCCACCTTCCAAACCTATGCGCCTTTGGGAATATCTTAGGCCCAAGCATAACTTACTCCCACCTGGCCTCACTTTCTAAGGGTTCTACTACTTCCTGATAGCACCCTGGCTGGGGGCCAACTATGGGATTTGAGGGACATTCCTATGGCATATATGGATATGGCATTCTACTCTAAGCATATGATATTCTTCTTTTCAAAATCTCTACTCATCATCATGATCTCCTAGAACCTTTAGATTTGGCTGTTAATACGATTTTAAATATTTCCAGAAGATTTTGACAGA
This sequence comes from Ctenomys sociabilis, assembly GCA_004027165.1. Lineage (NCBI taxonomy): Eukaryota > Metazoa > Chordata > Mammalia > Rodentia > Ctenomyidae > Ctenomys > Ctenomys sociabilis. Next base: position 222,237 of record PVKA01000084.1, read on the forward strand.
TAGAAGGCATCACATGAACTGGTCACACCAAGTCTTTGAAATGTGTATCATCTGTTCCAGAAAAGATCCTTCCCATTCCTACCCATAATTTTATTTCTTTGTAATACAATTCCTTTGTATTCCTGTGTTTTATGTTCCAATAGCCTTGTATTGTTATAGTGCAGTATATTTGTACCTGAGATATTTTATAGACAAAATGAAATCCAAGTTTGAGTTCACACACAGCCACATGTGCTGAATGCAAGTAGCTCCACAGAAGAACATATTCCAGCCAATCCTTGCTCGTGGATGTGCAGCCAGTAACAATTTATAACAAGTCTGGTGGTCAAAGAGAGTATGCAGTGACAGGTTACTAAATACTTCCTAGCTCCTAAAATGTTAGGAAACATTTGTGCTGAAAATACAATCAAGTGTAAGTGTGACTTAAAATCAAGTACAATGATTTCTTTAAAATCTCAAAGTAGTGTATAGAAATATATTCCCTCCCTTTAGAGAGGGATTGCCCTTCACCCAGATCCCTGGCCTGCCAACTGTCCTCTGCTTTGCAAGATTTGATGGTTGCTGCTGCTCTCCTTCAAAACTTCTTTGTGCATCTTGTGTTCAGTGCCTTCTGGCTGATCTTAGCCTCCATCACAGGGGAGGCTCCAGGCAGACTGAGCCATGAGGATGTGGCTTCTTCCCTCACCCAGGGCTCCTGTCACCCTGGGCCATCTCTAGGTCCTTCTCCGCCTTGACAGAACCAGGAGAAACAAAGCAGAATGTGGGCTACTGCTTTTCATGCCCGCAAAGCCACAGCATTATCCTTGGGTAACAGGCTTATTTTTCTTTTGCTTTTAGGTTTAAAGAGTTATTTCAAGCCACTCTTTTTTTCTTTCCCTTTTCTTTGCTATCAGTATCATTTCTGTAGACCTTGCCATAAATCTAGCTCACCATGCTCAGCGACTCCTGGGAAGCTGTCACTGAAATGTTCTGTGTGGGCCACACCATATCATCAGCTATTGTAGCAGCCATCATCATCTCTGTTCACATCATGATTGTCATCCTTAATAGCTCTTTTATTTTCTTTTTGGAATCAGCTTTTTCAAAATCTGAAATCACTGTGCAACTTGAAAGCCTTTTTGAAGTACAAATTCCTAATAGCCGAAGAACCTCTCAACTTAACCATCATCACTAAAGCATCGCCATGAATTGCTCGACTGTGTTCTCCTAAGAAAACCAGAGTCCTAACAAAGTCTTTGAAAGAGAAATCCTATATTTTTCAGCAAACAGGAGGAACAAATTAAGAATTGGCTCCCATTCCACACACTGTAAGTGGGTGCACCCTACTGTTTTTGGAAGATTTTCTAGAAGATATTTAGCATGGAAAGTTGATCTCACAGGTGTGCACATTGGGCTGCTTATGCTGGGACAGCAGAGGGGGAAGGCAGTCCCCCTGGGGTGGTCTGGGAAGCCAGGCCACAGTAGGCAAGAGCTCAAAGCTACCAAGCTACTAAGAGATTCTGCTCCAAACTTTCCCATATTTTCCTTCCCCTGGTTTTCTTTCTTGACCCTCATTATCTCTTTATGACCCTATGAGTCAAGAAAACACTAGTTAATTAGCCACTTTTCCCCTGGATATAAATTTCTGTATTGTGCAGTTAATAATTCTGGTAACTCCTATGATAATTATCTACAGACAACTTTCCATGTCAGGTTCTCCTTCTGGTGCCCCTGCTGCCATGCACACATCTACCAAGGCTGCAGAGCACTTTGCAGTGCTGTTTTGCAGGACCTGCCTCTTGCTAACCACTTCAGTTGTTCATAATGGCAACTATCTTCAGGAAGAACACAGTGACCCTCAACAAACAACTGTAGAGTGAGTCCATAAAGAAGTGATTTACTCCACGGTACATCACTCTGTGCTTTGGCTGTACCCAGTGGATAACAGCATATGTATGTGTACATATGTATTAATTTTTTATCCCAAAAGGGGTGAATACTTCACTACTCAGAACAGGAGTGTCACAACAGCCAAAGCCCTTCTATGCTTAGATCAGCATTATAACACCCAGGTAGTAAAGTCCTGGCCCAAGAGCCTGCTTCCTAAATTCACAGCATGCCCTTGAAAATTTCCAAATTGAGAGACACGGAAGAAGACATATTACTCTGCAATTAATTAGCAATTCACGGGACAACAACTAGAGTGCTGGCAGAATGTGCTCATTAAATAGTTCCCCAGCATTTGCTGACTATCTGACTAAAAGAAGCACAAATCACTCCTGCTAAGTCTAGCAGACTGTATGGATGAGTCTTTCCTAACTCTGGACCTCTCATTTATTTGTCTGCCTGAATTGTAGCATTTTTTATTTACAGTAAATTATGAAAAGAAACAAAATCAATACAGTACATTATGTGCACATTAGCAAGTAACCAATTTTTAAAAGTGGATATTGGCTGTATGTCTTCTAATAAGCATTTCATTGGCCTGCAGATATGATGCTAGAAGAGCAACACAGATAATGAAGTTGATAGTGCGGAGCACACCCTTCATGAGCATTTGTGCCAGCATACACCCTGCACTGGGGCCCTATGGCAGTCTAGAAACCCGGGACTCTAAGCTCAAGCCACTGCTATGTACACGTGCTGCACTAATGCACTGTGACTTTAATTTCCATTTCCATAATGAATAATGACCTCAAGTACTTTTTATGGGTGATTTTGGTAATACTTGCATGACAGAACGTATTAGATTGCTTTCAAAGTTGTCTGAAGCAAAACACCTGAGCTGGACACTAAGAATCACTTGCATCTCTGCCCCTGCCTCCCTCACACTGTCATAAGTAAGCTTTGCTTTCAGGTTGCAGTTTGTGTCCGAAGAAGAGGCTGAGCACAGCACCTTGTGTGACCACTGTACCTATGGATGTTCATGCACACATGCATGTGCCCCCCCCCCACGGGAACTAAAACTTGATACAGAAATTGTCCGTTATATGCATTAAGGCATACACTGTACATTTCATATTCTCTCGAGAGATTGAAAATAAGAGGCTAGATAAATTATGCAAGAGAAGAAAAAAGAGATAACACAATATCATGAGTATCTTAACAAATAGTTAAACTTCAGGAAAAAGTAGAAGAGAGAAAGAAAAGCAACAGAGATGAAATGCAAGTTAAAGCAGTTGGAAGGCACTCTTCCAGAAGCAAACAAAAGCAGAGCCAAAGCTGAGCTCAAAGGTCTGATTTCTCTTCGTTACCTAGTAATCTTCTCATTTTTCATATACATGTACCTGTACATATATTTATACATATTTTATATGTACACATATGTGATGTGTATATTCATATTTATATATGCATATGTCATGTGTATACAATAAATTACATATACAAAGATCAACTTGAATGAAATTAAAGTTGTACTTAAAAGTTTAGCAACAGCCAGAAATGCTAACACAGACCTTTACTCCAAGCACTTAGGAGGCTAAAGTAGGAGGATTATTATGAGTTTGAGGCCAACCTGAGCTACGTGAGTTCAAGGCTAACCTCAACTACATGATGAGACCCTGTCTCAAAGCAAAGCAAAGCAAAACAAAACAGAACAGAACAACCCTAACAACAAAGAAATGCTGACATCCTGAGAGATTTCCTGCTGAATTGTACAAGAAATTTAGAGAAGATCTAATGTCATCACCCCCTTAAACTCTTCCACGAAATTGAAAGGGAAGCAATACTCACAAGCTCATTCTTGAAGACAAGCACTACCCTGATACCAAAGCTGGGGAATGATCCAACCATAGAAGACAACTACAGGGCTGGGGAGATAGCTCAGTAGAATAAGTGCCTGCCTGTCCTGAGTTCAATCCCCACTTCTGAAAAAAAAAAAAAAATAGAAGGGAACTACAGATAAATCTCCCTAGTGAACATAGATGCAAAAATCCTCAATAAGATACTGGTAAATGCAGCAAATCATCAAGAAGATTATTATATACCATGACCAAGTAGGATTCATTCCAGAGATGCATGAGTGGTTCCACATAGGCAAATCGATAAATACAATGCACCATATCAATAGAGAAAAGGATAAAAATCACATGATCATCTCAATAGCCACGGAAAAGGCATTTGACAAAGTCCACCACACGTACATGACAAAAACCCTACAGAAAATTCAAATACATGGTCTTTACCTCAATTAGACTAAAGGTATCTATGACAAGCAAACATCCGACATTCACTAAATGGTCAAAAAATGAAAGCCTTCCCTTTAGAATCAGCAACAAAGATGGCCACTTGTACTATGGATAACCACTAGAAAAATGACAATGTAAAAAGTATAAATTATTGAAACTGTACTATAATTCAGCTTTAAAAGAAAAGATAAGTATACAGCTACATTCTATTAATTCATTGGTTACAGGCATCTGCTCTAATAGTGTTTGTAAATAGAATATCATGTATGCACCTTGTACAACAAAAAATCACTACAAAAACAACATGTAATGTATTAACTATTGAATCTGTCTTATTAATTTGATTTGAAACTGTCTCATTGCTATTTGTTCTTCAATAAAATAAAGTAAAACAATGATGGCCACTGTTCCCATTCCTGCTCAATATAGTTCTGGAAATGTTATCTAGAATAACTAGACAAGAGAAAGCAATAAAAGAAATAAATCAGAAAACAATAATTTAAATTATCATTATTATGTGCAGATGACATGATACTCTATAGAGCAGATCTGAAAATTCCACCAAAGGATTTCTCCATTTAATAGTTGAATTCAGTCACATAGCAGGATCAAAGCCAACACTTAAAAACCAAGAATCTTCCTGTATGCAGGTAACAAACTCACTGATAGACAAATTAGGCAAACCATACCTTTTACAATAGCAACAAAAAGTGAAATACTTAGGAATCAATCTGACAAGGAAAATAAAATATCTTTACACTGAAAACTACACTGCTTTAAAAAAGAGATTGAAGAGGATATCAGAAAATGGAGAACTGGGGAGATAGCTCAGTAGCATAAATGGCTGTCTAGCAAGTGCTAAGTCCCAAGTTTGATCCCCGGTACTGCAAAGAAAAGGAAAAGAAAAAGAAAATGGAAACATATCCTTTGCTGTTAGGTAGGAAGAACCAATATAGCGAAAATGGTTGTACCTTTGTACTTCCAAAACTGTTACAGAGATTTAATGCAATCTCAATCAAGATATCAGTGTCATACCTCATACAATTAGAGAAAACAATCCTACAATTAATTTAGAAACAGACGAGACCTAGAATTGCAAAAGAAATTCTGAGCAACAAAGGCTAGACAGGTGTATAACAATTCCTGACTTGAGATTATACTATGAAGCTACAAAATACAACAGCATGGCACTGGCAAAGCCAGACCTGAGGACCAGTGGAACACATTGAAAGATGAAGACACAACTCACAACACACTCAGCTATCTTGTCTTTGACAAAGAGACCAAACATCATCACTGAAAAAAAGGCAGCCTCTTCCATGCACGGTGCCGGAAAAACTCTGCCACTCACTTGCCAATGTTCCAGCACTCTTTATCTCCTTGAGTCACATCCTATGATTGTCTCTGAACTATCAGCTTATGAATTATTTCTTTCATTGTATTAAATCTGCTATCCAGACTATGTGTTCAATTTTATTTATTTTTTTATTTTCACGAGGTCTTTTTCTAATCTGTGTATTCAATTATTATTGTTCTTTTAGTCCCATTCTCTCTTTTGTATACATTTAATCATTTTTTGGTTCACACATGATATTGCCACAAGTTAAAGTTCTTAGCATTTTAATTTTGTTTCTTATCATTTCTAATGACTTTTGGGTTTTGCTGTTGTCCATAATTGAGATTCTGGTGACTTAAGTCTGTGGAAAGCCCCATGATCCTTGGCTGAAGAGATGTTTCTCCAGGGAAGTTTTGCGTTTGTTTCTTCCAGAGGTCTTGGAGAACTGCCAATTTAAGACAGCGTCAATTCAATTTTCTGTCATGAGTTTCTTGGACTGCCGAGGTGTCCAAATTCAAAACTAGCAATTCCTGTGATGGCAAAGCTAGAGTTACACATCCCCAAGGGCGAACTTCTTTTGTACATTGTATGGGCAAGACACTTTTTTTTTCAGAAGATCCAGTAATTTTCTCATCCACACCATTATTATTTCTTCAACCTGGTCACAAGTTTGAACAGATCTGAGGTCCTTATCTGTTCTGCAGGTGGGTGACAATAGTTGCTGCATGCTTTTGGTGCTGGTAAATACTCTCAAAAGCTTTTAACTCATTTTTAATTCAATGTTCACTTTTGGTCCTTAAAATTACAGGCATCCTTACTTTCTAAAGTAAATTGAATATTTACTCTGAAGAAGAAAAATACATTGACTTACCTGTCAAAATTCCTTTGTGGCTTTATTTTTATTCATTTTTACATACAGCAGAAATAATAGGAGAAGGAGACAGAGTCTCACCCTCAGAGTTGGGCTCAGGCCAGAAAGAACCCAGGATACCTGGGGCGGGGCAGAGGGATCCCTGGGCACCCTGGGTCATGGAATAAATTGGTCACGAACCAAGGAATATGGCAGCCTCTAGAAACTGGCAATTGCTCCTCGTGTGCAGCCAGGAAAAAAAGAACCTCAGAGATCTCATCTCTGCACCCCTGGAATGAAGCCGCATGGAGACGGAGGTGTTTTACGTCCTGGCTCTGGGGCCAACAGCAGAGGACATTGATTTGGACACTGATTGGGACACTGATTTGGACATCTTCTCTTATTTACTTATTTATTTATTTAGGCTGCTTGCAGTTTCTTTCTCTGCTGGTCAGGAGAGTTAAGAGAGCTCAGAGAAGCCCGGAAAGCAGAGGTTTCTAGCCTTCTGCTAGAAGCCCGCATTCTGGTGTCGGCTCCCTGCTGCCTACCAAGTCCACAGCATGGGGAGGCAGGCAGGGCTCCGGCCTCGCAGCTGGTGGCACAGCCAGCCAGGACAAAGGCCTGGTGTTGACCTGGATGGACTGGCTCAGCGGCTGTTTCTGTGGCTTCCGAAGCCAGGCCACCAGTGACCGTACTGCTGGAAGCCCGGGGGTGATTCTGGGTACTCTGGGTACTCCAAAACTGTGGCCATTAATGGGGCAGTAGGCTTCCCAAAGAAGAAGCTGGTCCACCGGCGACCTGGTTGGCCTCAGAGAGCCCCAGGTGGGGGGACCGCCTCCCTGCCAGGGTGCTTGGCACTTCCGCAGGAGCTGCTGCTGGACGCAGACCCCAGGCAGCACCGGTAGCAGTTGTGGGTGGCCACGAGCGGGCCGCTGCAGGGGACAGCTGTCGTGCGGCGCACGGGGTGGAGACCTGCGCGGCGCGGCCTGGTCACCCAGTCAGCAGAGCACTTCCCTTGTATATGATTTTTCAAAATAACAAGTAGACAACTCTACTATCCAGGTTTTTTACCTTGAATATTTTTTTCCTTGTGTCCATGTCTTTGTTTTGCCCTTTCCTCTTCCTTTAAGTCTGTTATTCAAAGCTTCAGACCTCCTCATAGTAAAATCTCTTACAGCCAAGTGCCTTTGCCTTTCGTTTGTCTTGGCTGGCAAGCTAGATAATTCACGGTTCCCTCTCTGGCCTCCAAGCTATTGGGAAGAAGTGTCTATAACAACAGTCTCACTTCTAGGTCTGCTCCCAAGTTGGAGTTTTTGTCTCTTCAATTAAAATTTCTGGTGGATTTTCCCAAACTGTAACACCGAGGCATGGGAAAACTTACATTCTGGTGGGGTTTGGATGAGCTTGTGTGGACACTCAGCTTCCTTCTATTTTGATACAGCTATCTTAGTATTTGGAATCTTTGCTTTTTAATTTGTAGCTTTAAGTTGTGGCTATTTCCTCCTGGTAGCTAAAGCAGTGACATGCTCCCATCTACTTTTTCCAGTTTAGTATTTGCAGTGGGTTTGTGGAGGAGTGGCTGTTGTAGCCCACAGGCCACCCCAGCCTTGACCCAGCCCCTTCTCACGCTGTTGTTGTCCCCCTTTCCACTTCCTCAGTACACTTCCTGTGTTGAGGATTTAAAGTCTTGTTCAGGTGTTCTCTCCACAACCACTTCCACCCCATGCTGCATGAGGTGGTTAACTTTAACCCAGGTACAAGTAGACTGATTGGAGCATTTCTCCCTGTATGTGGGTACCATCACGCAGTATTTAAGTGACTGAGCCCTGAGGCTGCCTAAGAACCTGGAGCAGCTGGATGTCTTAAGCAGAATTCCTTTATGCTATGGTCTATAATCAGAAGGATTTCCGGGTGGGAACACATTGAAAATAATGAATAATTTCACCAATTCACTTTGCAAGCACCAGAGTGTGTCAAAGCTGGCAGGCCTGTTTAGGTAAAACCACCTGTATCAATAGACACAGCACAATGAACACAGCCAAAGAGTGGTTTATAATAGTGGTGCATTTCCACCCGCCTGAGACAGTGGACCACAGAGTAACTGCACTATGCCACAAGTGATATGCTCTATATTCGAGCTATTGACATTTCTGTCTACTGCCACTAGGCATAAGATTTTCAATAATTAAATATATGTAGTACACTTTAAATTTCTTTAAAAGGTGATATAATTGGAATAGTGTTTTCTACCATGAACCTACCCTTTGTTAACTGGCATGGAGGTGAGCTACCCAATAACATAGAAAAGGGCCAAATATTTTATGACCTCTGTTTTGTCTAAAGTTGTAACAAATCTATGGATTTTATGTGTATTTCCTTGTAGTGTACATTTAATTTCATGCACTCTTGTCTTTATGTAAAAGGTTAGACGATCTTATTTATGTATATCATTTTTTTCCCATTCAGGGAAACAAAAAAGAAAAAGATCTTCTCAATTTTTTCCCCCCAGGTGTATCTAGTAACTTGCATAAGGTCGTGATAATTGAAATTCTCTGAAATCTTTGAAGGGATTTCTTATTATCTGAAGTGGAATTTTCTTCCCTTGCCAGTAATTATCTGGGCAATCTGTCATTCATACGTACTGAATATGTGATCAGTCTTGCTTTAATGCCTGTTCGGGAAGATGCGTATTTGGTTCAGAGCAAACATTAGGAAATAACTCCAGCATGTCATGGGCTCTGAGGTGGTGGCACAGTGGGCGGACACAGCAGACTGGGTGGAGCTCAGCAAGGAGGTGGCAGGGACACAGAGAAGACCTCCACACGCCTTAGCCCCTGAGCATCGAGCAGTGCCTCAGCTACTGCATGCTGAGGGCCACGGAGCCCACTGCCCATGAGAACCTCCCACCCTACTTCCGACAGCCCCCCCCTTGCCTGCTCCACGGAGACACAACCGCTACCACCCTGGTGGCAATGCCCACTTCCACAAGCAAACTTCAGGCAGATGAAAAGGACTGGGCAGCCTCAGTGAAGTAGTTACGTGTTTCCTAACCATTCGCTGTGTGAAACTGTGCAGCCAGTTTTGTAAGATTCTCCTCACCATTATTTTATTTTTTTAATTTTACAATATTTGTTGTAATTGTTAGTGTTGACTTCAAATTAGTTGTTCAAATTATCAGACATATGCATGTGAAATTGGAAGAGGAAACAAAAAAATATGTAAGAAAGTAAGAAGAGAGAAAAAAGGAAAAGGAATTGAAAAAACAAGACAAAAGAAATTAGTGCTCCTTTCCATAGACCAGCAGAAATCCATAGTACAGTTATCCAAACCATCCTGCTTACATACCTAAATACATCTTTTTCCCCCACTGCCTCTCCTGTCCTCCTCATCTCAGTAATTCCTTCCTTTTGATTGGGTTCATTCCCTTTCCTCAATATCTACTGTTCCCTTCAGATTTTTTTTTAAATTTATTTGTATTTTAACTTGAAGAGTGAAAAATAAAAGCAAAAGTAAACAGAAAAAATGATATAAACAGGATAATGTGCAACAATACATATGTTACAGATTTTCAAAGCAAAACACGGATAGCTAATTATATATATATATATATATAACAATCCAACACAGATCAGCAGTCCACAATAAAAGTGGGTTATCCACAGAGGTTGTTGACTTGAGTCATTCACAGCTCAGTATATTAATATAACTTTACTTTTCATTGAGTTAAGCGAAAGTAGCTATATATCTATCCCAACTATTCTGTATATACAAATACAAAAAGTCCTTCCTTTGTATCTTCTTTTTTGTTTAGTCCTGTCAGAGATAGATATTCAATTGGCATCTAAATACTATGAATTCAGCAAAACAATCTAACACGGTGCAGTAGTCCACAATAGTAGTGGGTTGTTGACTTGAGCCATTCACAGCTCAGTATATTACTGTGGCTTTAATTTATATACCTTCTTTTTATACTTTTCTGCTGGATTGTTAAGACCAAGATAAAGCAAGACCTATATAACAAGAAATGTAACTTTTGTATCAGATAAGGTCAGGCAGGTACCCTCAAGGTTTATCCTGTAACCCTGTGCTGCACTTTGTAGATCCCTTGTCAGTGTCATCCATGTGGGTGAGTCACAGCCATTGCTTGACCAATTTACTCTTTGTGAAAGCCTGAGAGAATGTTTTCTCTCCATGTGACTCTCCTTAAGCACACTATACATCATCAATCGCATTCCTCTGTGGCCCCATAATCTCCTTGATCAGAAAATTTGGGGCACAACTGAGTTACATAATGTTACACTAGAACATTATCCTATGTTCTGAGTCTTCACTGACATTGAAAGACTAGGGCCAAAATATTGGCTAATCTTGCAGCCTTTCTTTTTCTCCAATTTTTGATCTGCAAACTTAGGTTGTTAACCTTCCAGAAGAGAAGCTTATTATTACCCTGCAATATATGCAGTTTGGTTTACCCACACTATTTGTCTAAATATCAGACATCATAGGCATAACATGGAACATGTATATTCCATCAAGTATTGAGATACTAAACTCTAAATCCATACAGAATATAAAGAAAAATTAAAAAAAAATAGGAATGAACACTTACATATATTTACATAGATATTTAGAAATCCATCCATATACAGCATAGTAGCATTGTAGCAGGACTGTCTTGTGACTTTTTTATCTTATTTTTCATTTATTACCCTTTAAAAAAGGGCAGTATAGTAATAGCTGCTATGTTATGACAAGAAGTACATACTTAGAAGACCAGAATGGCAGGCATTTGGAGTGTGACCCTTCTATTACACTTTGTTAAATTCAGTGCAGTTGCTTGGTTCACAGGTATCAGCACATATAGTTAGTCAGGGTGAGAATCCTACCACTTAACTGCTAGTTTCAAAAGTCTCCTGATGTTTCTCAGGATCATTGTCTTACCCATCCCAGTGTGTATAAGTGAATGGTCTTGCCTCTATCGTGTTTCTCAGCGTTTCTCCTTGCCCTCTCCTCATTGCCCAATCCTCAAGTTCTCGCTTTCCTTTAAATTGTGTTATACATTTCTATTTGCAATTCTTCTTTTGAATTATACTAAGGAGACTATACGATATTTGCACATGTGGGTCTGGCTTATTTTGCTTATATCTTCAAGTGGCATCCACTTAAACATGAAGGCTTCAAGTTTATCATTCTTTACAGCTGAGCAATACTCCATTGTACAAAAATACCACATGTTTTTCAACCATTCCTCATGTGATAGGCATCTTGGTTGTTTCCAAGATTAGACTATCATCTTTCAGATTTGATTTTTCTCTTTCAGGGTCACACACTAAGGCGACAATATAATGTTATCACATGCAGGTTTGATTTATTTCACTGAAGGGTATGATCTCTAGTTGCATCCACTTACCTATAAAAGTCTCAAAGGAATCCTTTTCTACAGCTAAATAGTACTCCATTGTATAAAAATACCACAACTTCTTCATCTGTTCCTCAGTTGGTGGGCATTTGGGTTGCTCCTTGTCTCAGTTAGTTTTTACTCATTGCTGGGACAAATACCTAACACCCAAAATGAAGGAAAGAAAGGTTTATTTAGTTCACAGTTACTGGAGGGTTCAGTCCATATTCTGCTGTCTCCAAGTCAAATAACAGCAGTTGACGGAGATCAGAGCTCTTCCAAAGTGGTGCAGCTGCGAAGGTCAAGCTCCTCTGAGGACTGGGGCTTCTCCATGGAAGTGGGGCAGGGCAGCAGGAATCCAGCAGGGTCATAGGATGCCTTCCTCAGTTCCTGGGCCCTGCCCTCCTCCAGGGCTGGGCCTCCACACTGAGAACTGCAGGAGCTGATTCAGCCAAGTTGGCACAAGGAATCAACTAACACACTCTCAGTATTTAGTTATGACAAATTGCACCACTATGAGCATGGGTGGATGTTACCTAGCAATTGATGGTATGATGTTTTCAGTTCTTCTGGAAAAAATACCTAGGAGGGGAATATCTTTAAATGCTATCAACAGCTTTTGAGTGCAGGGCTCCTTACTATATTTCCCCCAACCTGTCATTTTTAAAAAATTAATCTTTAGGACCTAGATTTGCTGCTGAGTGGTAGAGAGCCTAGCACACCTGAGGCCCTGGATGGGATCCCAGCACCACACTTGTGGACACACACACACACACACACACACTCATATGCACTAGTAAGAGGTTACACAGACAAATCCAGTTTATTCTTTCCCAACTAATTCTATCTGATGAAATTATCTTGCAAACTGCTTTGTAATATTGCCAGCAGAACATCAGCGTGGACACAGCCAAGATGCAGAACAATGACGTCGGCACCGGGTCTCTCCAAGTCTCTTTTCGAAGAGCTGCTATCACTTTCTTCTTGGTATCCCTGCCTGTCTTCACCCTCAGGCAACTATTAATCTCTGTCCCCATAGTCTTGGAATTGCAAGGATTTTGTAGATATGGAATCTATAGTATGTAATCTTTTGGGGCAATGATCTTCTTTACTCAATCATAACTTCTTAAAGACTCACTGGTAGCAAGGCCGTATCAGTAGCTTGTTAGCTTGGTGCAGGAGACACCTGAATTGTTCTCAGTTAAACTGTTGCAACTAAAGTTACCATAAACATCTACATGAGGGTTTTTGTGCAAATCTAAGTAATGATTTCTCTGGGATAAATGCCCATGAGTGAATTTGTTGGACCTTATGAAAATTGAAGGCTCAGTTTGTTAAGAAATTGCTGAACAGTTTCCCAGAGCAGCTGTACCATTCTACCCTCCCAAGGCAAGTTAATTGTGGCTGAATTGCACCACATTCTCCCCAGCATATGGTGCCATCTACTTTAAAACAGGGCCTCACTGTGTAGCTCAGGCTTGCCTTAAAATCACTAAGTAGCCTGGGTTGGCTTTCACTCATGAACTTCCTGCTTTAGCTTTCCAAGTACTGGGGTCAGAGGCAAGTGCTTCACCCCCAGTTTTGTTATTATTTTTATATTAGTGCCTAACAATTGGTATGTAGTAATATCTTATTATTTAACTGAATTTGTATTTTTCCAAAGGCTCATGTTAATGATCATTTTTTCACATGTTTAAATAAATTTATCTTCTATAAAATGTCTCTTCTTTTGCTTGTTTTCTGATTGGATTGTATGCTTTTTCCTGTCAAGCTTTTAGAGTTCTTTATGTATTCTAGATACAGCTCCTTTGTCAAATATAGTTTAAAACACACTTTCCCTGGTCTGGTACCAGTCTTTTCATGTTCTTTTAATTTTTTTAATGTATTTGGTACAGGGTCTCACTACACAGCTTGGACTTGCAGTGATCCTCCTACTTTCGGCCTCCCCAGTACTGAGATTACACATCTGCACCACCACTCCCCTGTTCAGTGGCCAGCTCCCTGTGCCTGGGATGGGGCCAGCGTGGCATGTGGTACAGGGCTCTTCATGTTTGCGATTGGGAATTCACAGATGAAAATATTTTGGTAAAGTCCAGTTTATCAAACTTCTTATGGCTCAGGCCATGGTGTCTGTTGCATGACCTCACAGCATGCTGGGCTCCAGGTCCCCAAGTGTCACGTCCTAGGAGAATCAATCCTCCCAAGAAGAAACTAACTTAAGAAACATGCAGGCAAGAAGCTCATTTTCTTTAAATAAGTTGTCACTGACTCAATAAAATGATGAAACCCCAGTGAAATTCCGGAGTTCCAGCTAAAGCAAGCAAGAAAACGGGCTTTTTTGTTCCTCACTGCATTACGTAGCAGTTAGTCCTACAACATCTGTGAAACTCCAGGGAAAGAGCCTCCCGCGCCTAAATGGGAAGATTCATGCTGCTCACAGCAGAACGCTATATTTAGCCTCTAGTCCTAATAATTAGTAGGAAAATATCTGTCAGTGAGTTTAAATACTCTTGTTAAAAGATCTTTTTATCTCACTGATTTTCAATTAGCCAAGACCTCGAAGACAACAAAAAGCTGCATGTCTTCCAGCCAGCCCCTTAGGAAAGATACCGTTTTGGCTCTGAGAGCCATTGAAAATCTGACCTTTTTACCTTTTCCGGACCAGGGTTTTCCCAGATGTAAATTTAATGGCTTTAAACGCTGAATGCTATCAGTCCCATAAAGCATGAGACCTGTCTGGTCCAAACAGCCATCATAATTTAACTAGGGAGTCCGCCACTGTGTGGTGAGCCCCCGCCGGCTGCCTCCAGAGAAGCCGTCGGATCAGGCTGCTCTGTCTTCAGCTTTCCAAGGTCTGAGACTCGACCCCGAGCGCTGTCTCTCCCATGTAGAGGAAAAGGAGGGAGGAAAATAAATTATTACATAAAACAAAGACCATATTATTTGGTACATATGTTATGGTTTACCCCCATTTCATCCTCTGAACAAGAGATTGTCTGCCTTCAACTTTTCCAAGCTTTTAAAATCCCTCTTTATAGTCTGCACAGTCGACTTAATGAGGACCATTTGAGCAGCATGGAGAAATGATGTCATTTGGGCTTTCTCTCCTCCCTTGCCCTCTCTAACAGCGGGATATGATCTCCCTGAAGGAGACACAAACTATGCACACAGCCCCGAGATTATTAGAGTAAAAGCTTTGATTTGCTCCAGAACACAGAGTACTGTGTGCATCGCACCAAGCGCTCCATGCCTCTTCTCCCATCCATGACTATTCGTTTGCATTAAGCCAGATTTTATGGGGCACCCATGATCTAGGTATTATGCGAGGCATTTGTGTTTTACGTGTGTGCTTCTAACAGCTAGCATTGCTCACTTCCCACATTCTGGAATGTAAGAAGTTTTGGGCATATGTCATTATATTACACTCCATGAGCACTAGCTTGTGAGAGTGGATTGTTACAGTTTCTGGAATTTTCTGAGCACACATGCAGTAGAGGCTTCATTAAATTTGCATGCTATATATTTGCAGCTAAGTGAATTACATTCAAAGCAAAGGTAACAAATACTCAAATTGCATAACTGATTTTTTTCTATTTTTGCTAGTGTTGATACCCTTGAAATTACATACACTTCCCCTTGTTGGATGAAACGATCATATAAGCACATTCTTTGTGCTCTCTTCCCAATTCCTCTTTTATTAATATTGTGCTGATGGCTGAATGCTGGTGCTCACGGGAATACTGCAATGTGAAGCCAGCAAATGCTAGAAGTCAGGTGCCTATTCCCCAGAAAGCTCGCTGCTAACACTGTCCGGCACACAGTGGCTTTGCTTTTCCATGGCTCACACACAGTACCACCAATGGCCTTTCAAGTTATGTGTGAATGACAATGAATAAAAATTACTGCATGGAAGAAGAGGCCTCTTGGTGTCTTGAATGCTGAGAGAAGCCAGAAAGGTCTTTGTGTGCCATCCTGGGTTGTAGAAGGAATTGTACTGCAGCCTAGGGACTTGGGCCAAGAGCACCTTGATGCACAGACACTGTCCTGAGCAAGGCAGGCAGGGCCTTGAAGACAAGGTTTCCATGAGCAAAGGAAGAATCCTGTGAGCACTAATGTGTCCTA
Organism: Ctenomys sociabilis; assembly: GCA_004027165.1. Lineage (NCBI taxonomy): Eukaryota > Metazoa > Chordata > Mammalia > Rodentia > Ctenomyidae > Ctenomys > Ctenomys sociabilis. The sequence continues at coordinate 238,112 of PVKA01000084.1, forward strand.
AAGAGAGATGAGACGGTTTGCACATGTCCAAGGGGGGTGTGAGTGAGAGGTTGTCCTGAGCAGGGCTGGGTATGTACTACTCTCTAGTTCAGGACTACATGACAGAGCTTCTGAGGGAGAAAACAGCTCAGGATAAGATGTGCAGTCTTACAAAACTCACCCAATAAAACAGAACAGGAGCTTCATGGCTCCTGTAAGGGTGTCATGACTTAGGATAGAGAACTCTTCTCCATTTCAGCATGATGTTGACCTTGGTCTCAGGCCACTCAACAACACAGGTGAAATCACAGCAGCCAGGCTAGTTTCATCCACCTTTGCAGCTGAAGAGACATCTCGGAGATATTCTGTACCTTGTGGACTGGATCGGGTGACCAGGGTTCAACATCACTGTACAAGACAGAAGAGAGACTTAGGAATTCAGAAAGCATGGGGTCTACTTTAAGGTTCCAGGAGCCCTGTACACCCAAGTGCATGAGGGAGACAATGAAAGGCTTTGCTCTGGCCAGCCAGGGATGTCTGCACACATAGAAGCAAGCTCCAGAGAATCCCTAAACTAACAGAAATTCAAGAGGACTGACTCTCCACATTTCTTTAGATGGAAAATGAGCCAGGAAATACTGTCCTGTTGCAGTTCTTCAGCTGTAGTTCACTTGGTGGGTCATACGGACTGGAAAAACACTGATTTTTCATCAGTGTAGTTAATGGCTTAGCTGTGTTCTATTACAGCACGGCAGAAAGACAGAATTAGGACCATAAAGTTTAAGTGGCTATTCTGCTTTATTCAATAGAGACTGTGAATCGAAGTAATACCCTGAATGCAGTTAGAGAGTTTCCAAGGAGAAGAGTCTGTACCTTCTCTCTTGACACTTTTGTCATAAAATACCCCTCTTGATGAGTGAATAAAGCCAATGGAAGAATCAAGATGAGCAGGCTTGAATTGTATTTCAACTCCGTCTCACCTCAGAGTGTCATGACTTTCAGTCAAAACTCTTCTGTGTCCTTCAACACACTATGTGCAACAGGAGGGTTCTAACACATTAGTATGTTAACTGTGCCAATCCAAAGGAAAGCTGCACTCATGAAGAAATGTGCTTCCAATTACTGAAGTGGCTGAGTGGTCGATTACCACATGATTTTTGGGAGAAATCTTCACGGCAGTCTTTAGAAACCATTCTGGCCCACAGCGCTGTGCTAATGATTGTGTGGTTTAATGAACCAGCCCTCCTTCCCTATTTGCTTCCTTGGCTTGCTGAGGGGAAAAGGAGCCACCTCAGAACCTCCCTAAAAATTTCCAAAGCACTGCCACAAAGACATTTTGTACCTTCCTGGCTGAACAATTATATTTGAAATGTGTATCTATGTGTAAGTGTGTGTGTGTGTGTGTGAGAGAGAGAGAGAGAGAGAGAGAGAGAGAGAGAGAGAGAGAGTCAGTGAACTCACACTCATAGACCTACCACCTACCACTCAGGTCTGAATGCTTTAAAGGCTTTCCCTACCTCATAATGTAGAGTGAGTTAGCCATAGACACCAAACTTACATCTCAACAAGATGCTCTAAACATCAAGCCTATTTCCAAGTAAGCACATAGTTAATTAGCATACTGAGCTATTTATTATTTTGTTAGTTAGCGTAACAGAGATGATTTAACCTGGAAATAATTTTCAAATTAATTACCATGGAGCTGCTGAAAAAATAATAAAAGCTGTGGGAAAGTGATTGCTGGTACTGATGGTATTTTTCACACTTTTTCTAGGAAGTGGAGCAAATAAAAAGTCAAGTGCTTTTCAAACAAGGAAAAACCATGTGAAACAAAAGCAAGTGTTAAATGTAAATAGATTTTCTCATTCCCTGACAGAGTTATCCAATGTGAGTCTGGTTTGAGGGCAGCTGAGTCTCATTTCCATCTTTCCTTCCTTCCTTCCTTCTTTTTTCTTTCTTTCTTTCTTTCTTTCTTTCTTTCTTTCTTTCTTTCTTTCTTTCTTTCTTTCTGTCTGTCTGTCTGTCTGTCTGTCTGTCTTCTTTCTTTCTTTCTTTCTTTCTTTCTGTCTGTCTGTCTGTCTGTCTGTCTTCTTTCTTTCTTTCTTTCTTTCTTTCTTTCTTTCTTTCTTTCTTTCTTTCTTTCTTTCTTTCTTTCTTCATTTCTTCCACACAGGGTCTCCCTATGCAGTCCACACTGCCCTTGAACTCATTACACAGCCCAGGCTAGTCTAGATCTCAGGATGGTCCTCCTGCTTCAAACTTTGAAGTGCTGGAAATATAGGTGTGGCCCAGGCTTGGAATTCCAGTCTTTATCTATGAAGATTCCTCACTGATAACTCAATGAGAGGAAGAGAATTTTAAAATGAACAAGCAAAGAGCATCTCTATCCCAAGAAAAGCAACAATAACTTTTACATTATTTTTGGCTGATTATAGCTATATGATCGTCTCAGTTGTGCTTTTATTTATTTATTTATTTTATTTATTTATTTATTTATTTTTTGTCTTTTTGAGACAGGGTCTCACTATGCAGTTCAGGCTGGCCTTAAGCTCACTTTGTAGCTCAGGCTGGTCTTGAACTCACAACAATCCTCCTGCCTCAGCCTCCCAAGTGCTGGGATTACAGGCCTGCGCCACCACGCCCGGCTCAGTTGTGCTTTTAAAATGCTATTTTTCTTCTTCTTTTTTTTTTCAGAACCGGGGATTGAACTCAGGTCCTTGCGCTTGCCAAGGAATCACTTATTCCACTGAACCATCTCTCCAGCTCCTAAAATGTTATTTTTCATGTAGTTTGTTTTGCCTAACACTGTGCTACCTCATGGCCTTTGGGCTTCACCTAAGTGACATTCCCAGTCACCATTATGTGTGCTGTGTGGTCCTGAGGGGGTACAGAAGGTGAGAGGGACGCTGTTCAGCAGGCTTCATGGATCATTATTGCTCACATTGAGTTACAGGGAGAATAACACCAGTGCCAGAGTCCGTGATCCTAAATTCCAGACTTGTGTTGTCAACTGTGGACCTAGGTCTCCCTCAGTCAAACCTTTTTTTTTTTTTTTTTTTTGTATTTTAGGGAAGGACCTTGAGGGTGTTCAGGGTCTCACTACTAGATGGGACTCATAGTGATCTGCCTGTTTACAGCCTCCTGAGAGCTGGGATCACAGGAGTGCTCCACCACACCCAGTCTCAATTGCCACCTCAGCATGCCCTGGGGGTGGGGCCAGTATGGTAGGACCACCGATCAAGACTGCAGCCCCTGCACCAGCTTTCAGGTGCTTTAATCTGCTCAGCTATTTGGCCAACCCTTTCAGCTGAACCCCTTGCATCAGATAAAATGATGTCTGCTCCCATTACATTCTTGGATTCTTCTACTCAGGTCAACAACTTCTTCGGATAACCCACTACTATTGTGGACTGCTGGACTGTGTTGGATTGTTTTGCTGAATCCACATACCTATAGTATTTACATGCCAATGGAATGCCCATATCTGACAGGACTAATCAAAAGAAGGTTCGTTCTATATCTGCATATACAGTATATACACCTACTTTTGCTTAAATCAATGAGAAAAAAGATTTGTACTAATAGAGTTCAGACAGATATCCTGTCTGCATCTTGTAATATGGATAACCACTAAGAAGATAACAATGTATAAGGTGTTAATTATTGAAACTGTCCTATTACTCAGCTTTGAAACTGTCTTATTGTTATTTGTTTCTCAATAAAATAAAATAAAAAATACAGCACCTTCAGTATCTTCACTAGCAAAGCTTTCTTCCCCCTCTCACTGACTTGGAACATTTGGAGTGGAATTGTTCTGGGGGAAATTAAAGTTGGGGTGATCATCCCAAATTCCATATCAGGAATCTTTGAATAGTGACAATTCATGACAGATGGGCAATGAATTGGAGATCACTTTATTGACAAGAATGAAGCCATACTCTTTCGTGGGTCCCTGGGTCCAACTGTGGTCCCTTAATCCATTAAGTCCAGTCTTGATTTGAATAGAGACCAGAGTGCATAATACAAGATACCACAGGTTATGAGAGGGAAGAAAATTGAAATGGAAAATGGGTTAATTGGTTATGTGAAACAAGTGATTTATAGATTTGTGGTCCAAATATGTGGCTACTGAGACTTTGGGCTGAGGCTAGCACCATCTAGAATGAGCTGTGTGACAGTGTATGCTGATTTTTAATTACTTAGCATGAATACTTCAGTGCGAAATGCCTCAATTTTTATACTAATTTATGCTGAAATAATTATATTTTAGGCAAAGTACTCTCCTTACCAGCATTAACCTCATTTATTTGTTTTCACTTTTAAATGTGCCTACTAGAGATTGTCAGGCAGCGTCTGCAGCTCGCACTGCATTTCACTGGGCAGTGCTGGTGCAGACATGCTGCTGACTGCATGGGCTTTGAAGGACTTCTGCTCCACATTGCACAGCTGGGAAGCAAGGTCGAGACTGAAGGATGAGGGTGAAAGGGAATGAAAGGAGAAAGCAACATGGCTGGGAAGAAGAGCCCTCACTATGGCACCTACAGCTGTATGGGCTCACACCACAACGGGTGCTTGTGTCTGCATCTATCTGTTTCTTTGACAAAATTATAGATCAGGCAAATATTGAGTTTGTAATTTTTTATTTTGTTATCTAAGCATCTTTCCTCCCTCACTAGGGTTGCTAGGAAAAAAAAAAAAATCTTTCTGAGGGTGTTTGCCAGTGAGCTCGACTGTATAAGCACCTGCCTGGGCAAACCCAGTGAGGCTTGTGGGACTGTGGTTTGATCCCCAGCTCCACAAGTCGTACCACACCCACCATTTAGGCAGCTTAAGCCAGGCCAAAAAAATAAAAGCCTTTTAGGGCTGCTACTTTTGGTAAACTAAAGACACCTCGACTCCTAGAAATGTTTCTTGTCTCTCTCTGAACTTCCAAAGTAGAGAAACAAGAAACACTTAGAGGGGACTTGCTTGGGGCTAGACCAAAAGTGACTTCATTATTTGATGTGCTCTAATGGCTGTAGGAGAGATCTTTTGGTGCAGAACAATTTCCAACTCCATTTTTTCCAAAATTCCCCCAGTCTTGGTCAGGTAACTACTATGACATATGTTTTTCCTTTTTATCATGGATTGTCCAAATCTCTATTTGCAGAAGATAAACCAAATGGCCAGTAAATATATGAGAAAATACTTAATATCAGGACTAGTAAAGAACATTTAGATTCCACCAAAAAAGAAAATGTACTTCAAATGTATAAAATTTAAATTGTTTTCAAGTCTGATTAGTAACATCAGCAGACCTTGAAATACTCTCAGACATATTCACGGGCACAATGTAGAGGGAAATGTAACCGTGTAATACAGCTGGAACTGTGCTTTTCAGTGAACAATTCCCCTTCTGAATTTTTGCCCTAAACACTCGGAGCAAGCTGCTCATAGCAGCAGTGTTTGGGATAGTCTAGTCAGTAGCAGAATGCGGTATTTCACACAGTCCAATATGATACAGCAATTAACATGGCCTGGAAGCCATGCACTGACGTTTTAGAATCTCCTCTATGGAACAGGGATTAGACAGCAGTTGAAGCATGACACTGCTGTGAAGCCACATGTGTGAAGTCAGAAGATATACAAAACATCGCATTGTTGACAGACATATCGGATATGCATGCTAAGGCAAGTCCAGAGTAACTCGTACATTTGGAAAAACAGGGCCCAGAGAAAGATCAGTGCAATCCTCTATTTATGTGTAATGTTTTATTTCCTCTCAAAGAGGCCAGAAGAGAAGAAGTGGCCTAAAGAAAGAACCTTAACCACTGTTTAGCAGAATCAAAGGCATCACCGTTTTTTCAGTCACCTATAGGTTCACCCATTGTTTAACAACCAAACCGTTTAAGATTTGCTCTGTTCCCATGCCTGGTGATGAAAAAACATGACCTTGGGGCCGCAGAGATGGCTGAGTAGAGTAAGTGCTTCCCTGGTAGCCACAAGGGCCTGAGTAGATCAGAGAGCAGTGAAGGCACGAAGCAGGGTGCAGCTGATTCTGTAGTCATTGCCTCTACATCCTTGGGTTTGGCATGAGTGGGAAACACCATAACTGTGTGGGCTGCGCTGGTCACTCGCTTGTCCTTGGCCCAAAGTGCCTGGCACCCACAGTTTAAAGGGAGATAGGTTATTTTAGCTTCTAGTTTTAATCCATGGTCAGTGGGCACAATGGAGAAGTGACACCTGAAAGGCCTGGTAGATGAGAGCTGTTCAACCCCAACAGCCAGGAAGCAGAGAGAGGGGGTGAGGATCTGGGGATAAGAAAGTGGTTTCCAGGTCACACCCCAGTGAGCACTTCCAGCTAGCTACTGGATCATCAATAAAAGAAGCCCCTGATACCCATCATGTGCCATGATCCAATTCCTTTCCAAGCATGTGAGAATCTGAGTGACATTTTAGATCTAAGTCATCCATGTGCTAAACATGTTCAGACTCTATTCTTATCATTATTTCTTAAATATATAGTATGATGCCTACTATCTGTGTAGTATTTTCAGTGTATCAGGCATAATTAATAATCTATAGAAAATTCAGAGGACAGGTGAAGATGTCAATAGGTTGTGTGCAAACAGTATGCTGTTTTCTGTAAGGACTTCAGTGTGTGCAGGTTTGGGATCAGGGAGTTTCGGGATCGAATCCCTGTGGATGAACGCATTTGGCCTGGGCTGTGCTAGAAGGACCTCAGGGAAGCCTGCCCTCTGCTCTGGCTGCACTTAGCAGTGAGAAAGAAGAAGACAAAAGGAAGGGAAGTGAGTCTTGGTAGTTGGAGAAAGGGCTCAAACATGAAACCCCAGCATGAGGAGAGAGCCAGGGGTAAGAGCTACTTGATTTCTGAACAGAAACTATAACCAATTTTGTTTTTGTGACCTGAAATGTCAATTAAGAAACTTGGCCCTGTCTCAATAGCAGTCATATGGAGATGGGTGACAGAAGCGCTAGGTGGATGTGATGCAGGTCACACAGGCCACTTATATTTGTCCTTCGCTCAGTGGGCTGCAGGGGCCAGTGACATTTCACCGGGGTGGTGCTTGCCAGACGTAGATTTCATAGTGAGAGGATTTCATTGTGGAGATACCCAAGGCAGTGCTGCAAGCTTAGGAGCAGCACTGTTTGAAGGACAATGGACCTAGGTCAGTGGCAGCACATGGAGGAGTTCAAGGTAAGATTTGAGTGATTCAAAAAAACTTGTAGATGAGTGGATGATAATAGAGTGGGAAAGGTCCATGTCTCTCACAATAAACTCTTGTCATTGTGGAGACAACTCATAAAGGAAGCCAAATTGCATCATGCAACTTACTAAGCTAGGCCCAGAACCAGGTGTCACGGCCTCTTCATTCTCAGCCCAAGATCATGACCTACGAATGTCCACTAATGCTACTAGAATCTATTAGTTCTGCTTCCATCCTTCTTTAAAACCATGGCAGTCATGCAACACTTACTTTCTGGTCCACATATTAATAATGGCCTTAGAAAAACACTCTGAATATATTTGCAATGGCATAAAGGGAAAGAAACCCAAGACACAGAGTAAGTAAGAGCTGTTCTAGAAGTCAGAAATTTAGTGAAAAAAATATTTTAAAATATCCTGTAGCAAACTCCAGCTGAAGATCTCTCCCCAAGTGCCTTTGAAGAAATAAAGACAATTTTAGAAGAAATGTAATAAAACCCTAACACACATTAAGTTTTCACATAAATAAAATACTTGCAATGCTAACATGTATGTATGTTGATTTGATTCCCTAAAACTAGAAGATGGAAATAGCAAACTTGAATGTTTGTATGCAATATCCAAATCAAATGAGAACACTTGGAAACTTACTCTCTTTTTGAAATTTTAAAATTTAGTTATGTAACGTTTGATCATACTCTCAGACCAATTGTGATTTGGTAAAGGTTTTACCTTTAGAATCTGTACTCCAGAAAACCCTCCAAACCACTTTCTACCAGAGACATAATATTATACAGAACAGTGTTGTGTTGATTTTTTTTCCAGCCATCATAGAATTCGGGCCAAGAACCACACTCTAGGAAAACCATTAACACCCCAGTGCATCACCAGACTATTATATTGTAATATTCTTTATAATATAAAAGAGAGAAACATCTCTGTTATGACAAACTGCATTTAAGAGCATTCAGAACAGACAAGTATCAAGCAAATTCTGGCAAGACTGGGCAGAAATGGAGGAAGAGTGCAAAGCAGGCTGACCCACTTTAATTTGTCTTTCATTCTTTTTCTCAGCTGCTCACAGTAATGGTCGTAACAATTGCCTCCTCTGCCTTAGAACTTGAAAATTGATTTGTTTTGTCAGTAGGAGAGAGAGAACAGTGGGAGTGGAAAACCACCTGTTGGAGAGAGAGCACACCTAGAGGTGAAGGTTGCTAAGCTCAGGTGGTGTGGGCATCTCCACTTTATCGCTGGTGGAAGTCAGCTGATGAAACTGCATGAAGTGAAGGAACAAATGTGACAAGGACTCCTGAACCTTCAAAGTTCTCTCCCCATGACCCTGAAGTTTGCCAACCTGAAAAAAATCTAGGACTAATATATCCTTCCCAGAGTTTGAAGCACCCAAAACACCTCACTGCCCAGCTCATTTTACCACCCAATAAAGTCAGGCACCGTGAAGGTAAACATTTTCTTTGATAGCTTGGATAACTGTACTTCTAATTTCTGCTTCTTTGTTGAAAGAAGCAGTTAATGCTTGATTTTATTCTCTCTCTCCTTTTTAATTTTTTTATAATTTTTGGCCAATTTTATATAGATGTATCTGGCAATCTGACCAATTAATTCGAAGACAACAATATTCAAGAAGAAGTACAATAGATATTGTGAAATGGGAATAAATTGTTCAAAAGGGCAAAAAACGAACTATGAAAGAGAAAGAAAGGGAGGGAAAGGGTTGAAAATGGAAGTGAATCGCACTACTGGTGTCTCTGGGTCTGTTGAGGAAGAATGTTGGTGCTAGCATGGACTGGAGAACACTTTATGCCCAAGTTTCTTAGTACCTTAAAGATAGCTACATGCAGTGCTCTGACTATTGTTTCTTATCATTTCATTATGAATTTTGGTTTTACTTTTTTCCCATAAAATAAAAGAAGAATTTAAAGAACCTTGAGAAAGCAAAACTAATCATAAAACTGAAGGACAAGTAATAAGTTGGAATAAGCATTACTTTTAAAAAGGAATTGTGTTTTTTAAGGATAGTTTCAGGTTTTTTTTTTTTTTTAGAATGTTTACTGAAATGAAATAATTAATGCATAAATTATTTTTACAATTACAATTTCATATAAACCATATGCAAAATCATATAGCTCAAATAAAAAAGAGCACATACACTGTATTTTATTTCTCTAAAACAAGTCTTTTCATTTGCAAAGCAAAACTATAGCAGTACTCATATCTGATTTCATTAAATGTATTAAAATGAAATAAAACTGTCATGGAGGAGCATAAAACATCTGTGCAGCGGAAGTTCCTCCCCCGAGTCTCAGGCTGTATTTATCGTTCATAAAGTTCTGCCAGCGGTGTGCTATGCTTGTGTATTTCTCAACAGCTGAGCCGAGTCTCATCCTAGCACCTGCGCAAACACCCGTGTCGTAATTCTTCCTAGGTCAGAAGGCTTGGGAAGCCTCCCCAGAGGCCCGTCGCTGGCATCTCGCCGCGCTCGTCCGCCGCTGGGCTCTCGCATGCTCTCCGGGCTCTCCGCGAGCACTGCGGAGCAAGAGACTGAACAGAGAGCCCTGCAAGCGAGACCAGAAGCTTCTGCACTGCCGAGAGCAGCGGCAGAGAGCTGAGGCCCCTGCAGAGCCACCTCGATCAGGTGGGCGCCCATGGAGCAGGGATTTACAGACCCCAGCCCATCCTCAACCGTCGCTGCATCTGTGCAGGCAACTCTTTGGCCCTATTTTCAGAGGTTAGATTCACGTGTGAGCTAGGTCAGAAAGGAGGGGAATAATATCAGAAACCTGTCTTACCCATCTACAGCAAGTAGGAAGCCAGGGCATCCATCACACCGGCTTATACTGTGAGTGACCGAAGCGTCTCTTCTTGCCACCTACTTGCCGGCTCCTCTCACCTTTCCTTGGACAATTACTTAGGCAGTGTCTCAGTAGCCCAGGGCTCCACCCCTGCTCCAGACCAGCACCCTGCACGGGAAGAATTTCTGTTTTCAGCCTGCAACCACAAGCCAGAGAAGTTGCTCTATACCACCCTTTTCCCTCTCGCTGCTTCTTCGGCAAACCCTATTTATCATTTGTCTCTGGTCTCAGTTCTTGTTCCCTAGCCAGGCAAACAACCTGATCAGCATTTATCATCGGCCATAGCTTAAAATATGAGCCATTTTTGGACACATCTGCCCTGGACAACCTCAATTCCTGGTGTTTCTTAGCCCTTGAGGCCACTTGCGCACCTTTCCCTTCCCGTGCTGCACGGCCTTCCTTGTGCTAGTCTGCTTTCACTTTCCTGAGACAAGAGCACCCAGCACCCACTGCTTAAAGGAGGAGAGGCTGAATTTGGTTCACAGTTTCAGGGGACAGTCCACAGTCCATAGGGCGGAAGGACCTGGTGAAACAAACATGCTTAGTTCCCAGGCCCGGCAACGGAATAAGGTAGAGTCACAGAGGAAAGGGCCAGTGTGACACGGAGAGGCTTCACCCCTGCATTCCTCATGACTTCTTTTCTTCTCCCTGGAACCCCATAGCACCACCTCTTGCCAGCCTGTTCTCCAGTTTGGCTTTGCTTCACCGTTGGCCTTTCGGTCTGCACGCACATTATACCAAGTACTGCCTGCCGCTGATTGGACCCATGAGAAATTCAGTGTTTCTTCTACATTTATTTAAAAGCACAGAAAGATGGAGTCTTGCAGCATGGTTCTTGTCATGCTCCTCTGCTATTTCTTGAAGTAATCATTCTAAATTACAGCACTATATTCTAATCCTCCTGACTTTCATCTGCCTCAAATATTTTTATCTTCCTCAGAGCCAGGGCTTTGGTCTCTCCTGTGACTTATTCTTTTCACTTCTACTCTTGTGTTCCACACACAGAATGGTGCTCTTCTGCTATCTTTTCACAAGCTCTCCCTCCTCTACTTTTGGTTACCTTTGCCTCTGTGCTACCCTTCACAATCCACTCTTGAAGAACAATCCTTGGGCCCGGGAGGCAGCTCAGCAGGGGACAGTCCTTACTGGGTCAGTCCATTCAGCTCTTGGCATGTATCCCACTTACCCTCAGGTTTTTTCTAGATCATGTCATTCAAAGAGCTCTGGGAAAAGGTTATTTACCCTTACTTAGCCCAAGGATGGAGTCCATTTCATTCTCACTCACAGCATTTGACAAGCCAAGTCTTCCTTCTTTAGGTTGTCCTGTCCATGAACATCTTCAGCCTCCTTGGTCCAGTGGCCTTGATCAGGTTCCCCCCTCTGATACAGTATTTTTTCTAAAGGGATAGAAAAATGAATTCACATTGTATGAGTCCACAAAAACATCTCGCTTGTGTGGACTTAGGGGAGTTTCATAAATCACCCTGAGCCTTGGTTTCCTTTCCTTGTAAAATAGGAAGAGTCTCAGTACTTACCTCTGAGGGCTTGGGGCTGGGAAGGAAACAGACACATGGATTGCACTTAGAATGGTCCCTGGCTCCTAACAGACACTCAGTAAGTAGCAGTTGCTGCTGTTGGTGTCATCATTATTGTCATAAACTTGGCCATCTTCCCACTTCACATTTTGATGCAGGCAGGGCCTTAATCCCATCATTTCCACGAATATCTGAATCTTATAGCTCCTCCCAAATCCACTAATGAGAACACCAACCTCCTTTCACTTCCTTCTAAAAACTCATTCCACATACACAGGTGGTAATCTCCGTGAAAATACTGATATCCCTTATCTCAGCAACTTCTCCTTAGATGTCGAACTCTGACCTGGCACTGTCCTCTGTGCTAGGGATACAGAGACAAAAAGTCAGACTAAGTCTTTGCCTTCAACAGCAGTGACAAAGTGAAGACCCACATGGCCTTGCAGAAAACAATGAGATCTGTGGAGGAACTAGAGCACAAAATGGGACAAAGAACTCAGCAGAGGTGGGAATGAATTGTTAGCAAGTATGGCCCTAGGTATTCTGGAAGACATGACATTCGCTGAGAGACACTTGGTCCAAGCCAACAGAGGGCAACTGTCTTCTATGCCAGCACTCTTTCTCTTCCTATTGTTTCAGCCCATCAACATCTCATGTCTGTTACTCCCAGATTTTTCTAACTAATCTCCCTGGCCTTAAGGTCTTGGCTGTCTGTCTATTTCTGTGGCTAAGTGTTTCTTTTTTCCCCCTTTTAAATGCAAAGTGAATTGTTTCAAAATCCAAGTGAAAAATCACCAGGGCCCCCCATTCTTCCCTCGGGGAGGCATCTGAGGACCTCCAGGAAGCTGCTTGGAGTTACATTTCCAATATTTTGCAATCACCCCTCCTACTCATGCCCCGAGACTATTCAACTCGCCTTTCCTGGCAAGCACTCCTTATCCCCTGGTGCTCCTTTTGGGACTGATGCTGTTTGGCATCACATAAACTACCCACTGGCTTTCTAATTTCATCAGCAGGCCAGGTGTGGACAGGCCATCCCTCCGGTGCCTTCTGGCAGAACTGACTCTCCGTAGGCTCTTTGTTTGTGGGTCTGCTTCTCTCCCTTCAACCCGGACACCCCTGGAGCCTGAGCTTGGGCTCCGGATCTCACTGCACTACCTTGATACCACTCATGTGCAGCCCAGCAGGGATTTAGATGCGGCTCTGACTTCAGAGTTCACTCTGTTCCCATAAAGCTCAAGAACGAGAATTGAACCGCCACAAGGCCAAGTCTCAGGATTTCACAACCTCACTGTGACTCGGACTTTGGCACTTTCCTACACAGTGGAGCACCGACTGTGGGCCGAGCATGCCTGTCCTTTCTTCCCTGCCACACGGGAGCCAGCAGCCACATCTCACTCCGAGAACTGTGGCCCTGTGGGGCCTGGAGGCAGCATCAGTGCCTGGTTAGTCTCGTCATGCTGCCCCACATAGGTTAAGTGACGTGAGAGCTTGAACAATGACCTCCACTCCACACATACTTGCCTGTGTAGCTGCTATTTGAAAAACACTGTACCCACAGAGGCTGTTATATAAGGAAACCCAGTGCAGTGGTTATGCTACAGTACATCAGCAGTGGTGAAGGAAGAAGCTCCTAAGTGAGCAGCACAGAAAGCTGAGCAGAGCAGCTCAGCAGAAAGACATGAACGTAGCAAGTTTTCTTGATTCACAAGGTAGATTTTTTTTTCTTTTTTATGCATTTAGTGCAGTTTCTACAGGGTCTTACTACACAGTTCAGACTTGTAGTGATCCTCCTGTTTTCAACTTCCCAAGTGCTGGGATTACAGACATGTGCCACCATGCCCAGGCTATTTTATTTATTTATTTATTTTGGGGAGCTGGGTCAGCCCACCCTGAAGGCAGGGTTGTGAGGCATGTGGTGCTGAAGATTAAGCCGTGGTCCCCTGCACCTCCTAAGCTTGCCTAAGCAAGCACTTAACACCACTGAGCTATCTCACCAGCCCCACAAGGTAGAAATTTTATGAGAATCACCAACGCTATGGCATATCCCCACCGACGACACCAGTGTGGCTCCTTGGTCACTGCCAGCCTTTCCCTTCTCACACAGCTGCTGAGACAAGATGTGGTCCCTATGCATCTGAGGATAAGAATCTGGGCAGAACTCTGCCCTTTTCACTGCCTAAGCTTAGAGGAGATATGGGCACTTGTGACGCACAGCTCCTCTGCTTTGCACGACCTGGTGTTCCTCCTCTCCCATTGACCACACCCGGCTCTACATCCAAATGCCACATTCAACTGTGGATCAACACAGCAGGCCTGACACAGAGAGATGGGGGAAGATGGGAAACCAAGGATCTCTGGCAGTGACAGAAGCAATAGAACCTCACTCGAGGGTCCTCAAGTCTCCTGTCTAGAAAGACATCTGCTAAATGGGGATCTGCAGGGAAGGACGTTTCTTCCCTGTGACTGAGGGCTTGCACTTTGTCATTCCTAAATAGCCCCTGATTCATAATCCCAATGGATCCTCACCTACCAGCCATCTAGTCAGGTCTACAAAACTCTGGATATGCTGTCCCTGGCTTCCATTACTTCAAAGGCTAAGGAAGCATAGCATGCAAAATATCTCCAGTCAAGTAGATGAATCTGAAGGATAGCACTACAATTACTGGGAGGTTATCTGAAGAAATCAAAGTTTCCCTGTAATTTCAGATAAGGAAAAAAAGTAGTTTAAGGGGTGCCTTTCTGATGGAACAAAACAGTCATACAACAAAAGAACTAAAAGTAGTCTAGTATTCAGCCTGTAGTGGATTTCTAAATACTGGCATGTAGCCTGAACATTCTAAAGCACTCTGCTGAATTAAACTACGTGGTGCTGAGTGCGGGAGGCCCATCCGAGGGCTGTTGCTAGCAGCATAAAGGCAAGAAAAGTAGAAGCTACTGAAAGGCTGTTAGGGATGCTGTTTTGAGAAGCTGTTGGAGCCACTGGAGCCTGCTAATTCTCTCGAGTTGTTCTGCTGGACAAACTTGTCATGCTGGCTTTCCTGGTGAACTTTGGAGGAGCTCTGGTCCTCATCTTGAGCATCACTTCCTGGTTCTGGAGGGGAAGATGGAGCCCTGCTCTGCCTCATGGAGAAGCTTGTCACATTGGCTTTCTTGAAGGGAATGTGGCTTTCATCATTGCTAAAGGAGCTCAGGACATCACTGTCACTGAGGACAGCTGTGACACTTTTGAGGGAAGCTCTAGTGCTTACCTTGAGCATTGCTTCCTGGCTCCCATTCAGATCTCTCAGCCTGCTGGCACAGATCCTTCATCCCACTGGTAGAGACTTCCTAGCCTCCACCATGGACCTTTGGGCCTTTCTGGCACAGATCTGTAAAGCAGGCCTGCATGGGACTGTTGTGGGCTCTAGGCCTCCAGTTGGACTGGTGGGAGGCACTTTTATGAGCTCTAGGCCCTCAGCTGGCTTCTTCAGTGTTTGGCGTGTGGATAGGTTGCCTTCACTTATTATATATAATACTTTGGGTGATTCATTCCAAGATATTATGAAACGTGTCCTGTACTGTTATTCATCTTGCAAAACAACCCAAGCCATGACACTGCAGTAATACATAGTATGATGCTCAAAATGCATCCCATGAAGAACTTCTCTGGGAAGGAGTCAGATAACTTGGGGTCATTCTGGGTTAAAGTTAGTTTCCTTTAAAGTAGGAATAAACAGAGACTTTAATAAGGTAAGATACACTATGCACTTCTAAAGTGGTATTTTGTAAATCATTGTTTTCAACCACCTTGGGCCCTGGATCCTTTATTCAAGGTGCCTCTCAAAAGACTATAGAGTTCTTCAGATGCTCTTTGGGAAATGCTACTCCAAACACATTTTAAGTACATATTTCATTAACATAGATCAGCCTGCAGGACAACCAGTATTTTCCTGCTTTTAAATTTTCACTTCATCAGTGCTTTTGTCTGGCAGTCATGGCCTCATCGACGTGGCTTCTTCCTCAGGACTGCGAATCCATAGCCAGCGAGCTGGGAGGGTGGAACTCTATGTCTATCTTCTGCCTCCTGGAACTTGTAACAGAGCTAACCGTTTTCTGATCCAACTGTCTTTCAAAGGGCCATATCATTAGTAAGATATTAATGCTGTCTAGTTTTAACAGCTTGAAACAATTTTGAAAAATTTTAATGAAATCCACAGACTTTAGTCAGACACAGATAATAACTGACATTTATTGTTTATTACTTTAATTAAGATATCACAACAACCCTGCCAGCACTATTGTAATTTCCAGTTTTCAGTAAGAGAGGGGTTAGGTGGCATGCACAGGGTAACAGGCACACAGACTGGCTGAGCTGGGTTTGAATCTTGCTCCCAAGACTATACTCTGTGCAGTACTGCCACATAAACAGAAAAAATCCATTGAAGTTTTAGAAATGCAAAAGTAGACTGCTGAGCCCAAGGTCTCCGTAGTCCGAACCTCTGACACATTGTCTCACAAATACGAGCACAAAGAATTTTTTTCTGTATGAACATTCTTCTTACAAAGTATTTTTTTATTTTATTTTAGAGAAGAGTACAGGGTGATCAGGGTCTCACTACTTGATTGGACCCATAGTGATCCGCCTATTTACAGCCTCTTAAGAGCTGGGATTACAGGTGCATACCACCATGCCCAATCTGAATTGCTGTCTCAGCACACCCCAGGGGCAAGGCTGGCACTGCAGGCCCAGGGATTGAACCCTGGAACCCCTGTGCCTGCTTGCAGGCACTTTAATCAGCTGAACTATTTGGCCAGCCGGTACGAAGTCTTAAGAAAGCTAGTAATTATGATCTGACATGAACCAAAAATAGAGCCCTTTAAAAGACATCAGACAGGGGATCATTTGGTGGGATCTTAGGACATCCTTTGACCCTATAAACTCTCTCCAAGGAGTTTGTGAAATTCCACCATCAGCAATTTTTTAATCTGATAATTATTATTGCTGAAATGAAAATCCTTGGGATATGTGTGCAGTCACTGATTGTGATACATCACTCTGCCTTGTGTCAGACCCACCCAGCAGTGTGGGTAGCTCTGGCAGTCTGTGATGACAGACCTATGGGACAGCAGCTGAGGAGCTGGCACCTGATGTGGGTGGCACCAACTCACAGGCATGTAGTCTGGACAGAACAAAGGGGAAAGAAGGAGGACACGTTTCCTTTTTTCTGGAAGGGCTTCAGACTCCATCGTCACCTTCCCACATTGATTCCTAGTTTCCTTTGCCTTCCGGTGCAGACTCATACCACAGCTCTGCAGTGAGCTCTGGGTGGACTTGCAGCACTGCTGGGTCTGCAGCACTCCATGCATCAACTGCTGCTAGGAGCTCTTCCGTGTCTGACCCCACAGAGGGCCACTGCAGCTCTTGCACTTCTGGTCTTGTAAGTCTCCTTAATAAGCCCCTTTGTAAAATGATTCAAGCATTGTATGTCTACTGATCCTTTCCCTCTGGACAGCCCAGATTAGTACAGTGCGACACATTTGTATCCTCATTATCCTCACGTAGGGTTTTTTCTACAAAAATTATAATCTCACCGAATGCCTAACATATAGCAGAAATTATGTCAGATACTTCAGATCCATTATCCCCTTTCTTCTCTCAGTAACTCTGTTTAATAGATTTTTCCTTACCTCCAACTGACAAATGAAGACACTAGGGCCAGAGAAAGATGACATAATTTGCCTAAATTGCCACAATTTGCAAATGGAAAATGAGCTCTTTCTAAATGCTCATTCTGATATACGCTCATCAACTTTAGTATTCAGGAATGGACAAGGCTCCCCCCACACTAATCAGTTAGCTGAGTACCTCTTAAGAGAAGGGAGTAAAATAGGTCTTCTTCTGGACTGGTGTGTAAGCAGGTGTGCACAGTGTGCTGGAGAAAACTAGGCTCATCCCAGCAGAAGAGATGTATAAACGCTGGAAGACACACAGCAGGAAATGGCGTGTTCCAGCTGCAAGCTCAGGGCTAGATTTTCACAGAGTAACATGCATATATCTTAAGATTTGAGGCTGCCTTTAAAAAGTAATGTTCAGATTATGTGGAAGATAACAACACACAGTGTTTTAAATTAGTTACTTTCTTATAAAATTTTTCATAAAATAAAAAATTTAAAAGAATGTTAGCATCACTTACCTAAAATTTTGACTCATTTACACATAAAATTCTATGTTTTTATGCAGATTCAAGTCTGCATTAGTATTTGGCTTCAAAACGGGAAAGGAGATTGAGAAGGACAGAGAAAGAAAAAAAAAACAAAGGAAAGGGAGGAGGCAAAGAGGGAGGGAAACAACAGGATAAATAATGAAGAAGAAAGAATGACAATGTACTCTCAGTTTGGTAGTGTGATGTACTCAACTTTCTGAGCCTAAGGTCTAAACATTTTTAAGTGAAGAAAGAAAATATGGAGAGCAGGGAGGGAATCTATACCTGTCTCTCCTTCATGTGTTTCAAAGGTGATTGGGAGTCTGGATGTGGTGGTGCACTGCTTGCCTATAATCCCAACACTGGGGAGGTTGAAAACAGGAGAATCACTATGAGTCTGAGCTGCATAGTGAGACCCTGTTCCAAATTCATATTTTTTTAAAAAAGTGATTGGATGTGGGAGTTTTATCACTGACTTGCTGTTAGGAGATGGGGTCTGGTTGGAAGAGGCAGACTGCCAAGCTGTGGCCTGGAGGGTGCATCTCCTCCCTAGCTATTCCTCTCACTCTCTGCTTCCTGCATCTCCTTCACAGAGGCACGCTTTCTCCTCCCAGGCCCTCTACTGTGCCTTCCTGCCTTGAAGGCAATCTGTGGTGGACTGAAACCTGAGCCAAAATAAACTTTTCCCCCTTTAAGTTCCAGGTGTTGGATATTTTGTGGTAGCAATGAAGAAAAACTAAAACTAAAACAGATTTTGGTGTACCTGCCTGACAAGATGGTTCAAAAACCTTTGGACCTGCCTCACTAGAGGAGTTTGGAAAGGCTTGAAGATGCCAGCTGGAGAAGCATGGGAATACTGAAGTCATTAGCTTCATGGGAGAGTCTTGTCAGGGATCAAGAAGATCAGAATTCTGATTAAATGGTAGATGGTGAAGAACAGGCCAGGAGGTTTCAGTTGGGAACAGGGATTCTACATAAGTTAGACTCTAGGTTATGCGTGGTGTTCTCTGGCAGAAAATTTGCCACTATTCTGTCATGTTCTGGGACACTATAGGAAACTGAAATTAAGGGCTTCTGCCTAATTGGTATGATGGAGACATTTCAAGGCAGTGCAATGTTCAGATCATGGCTTGGGATTTGCATGTAGCAACAGAAGCAAATAACCCACTTCAGTGCTTGAAGTGTCTCCAGAAACCAAGGGCCAGCAAAGCTGGAGCAGAAGACCAGTTGTACTGCAGAAATGATTAGCACTAAAAGAAAACAAAAACAACAAAAACCAAATATTTTACAATAAGACAATTGGAAAGATGCCTTTAGAGAAATAAAAAATTCTCAAAACCCACCAATCCCTGGTTCAAAGTCATAAAGCTGCAAAACATAAAGCTCTTTGTGAAAAGAGCCCTAGGGGACCATGCTGGAGAAGGACCACCTGGGTAGATGGGTTCCTGCAATTCATTTTACAGCGCCGTCTAGCCACACAGGCTCTCAGAGCTCTCTGCATCCATGACTGAAGGGGCGTTGCTGCTGCTCACACTGTGGCAGATATTGATGTAATCTACATGGTGCTGCTCTATTACAGAAAGTAGAATATAAGAGTTGGGGGTCAGGAACATGTCCACCCCTATTTTTGAAGAAGGCCTAGGATAGCAGGCCAAGCAGTTTATCTTTGACTGTACTATGTAAAGCTATGAGAGTAAAGTGAAAAAAAATGGAAAAACCCTGGAATTTGGAGAAGCCAGAAAGGTGGAACATCCTCTGAAGAAAGTCTGAACCAGTGAGCAAAGTCCTCTGAAATATAAGTCCTAAGGACTTCAACTGGGGCAGGGCTGCAGAGGAGGAGCTGCTTAAGCCCTGTGAAGACCACGTCTGGCCACAGCTTTCCCCGGTGCAGGACAGAAAGGTACAGAATTTAGGGTTTGTTTTGCAGGGTTTCACTCTTGCTTCAGCCTCATTCCATTCTGTTCCCTGGTTCCTCCATGCTGGGATGAGAATGCTTTTCCAGTGCCACTGTACATCAGCAGTATAAATTCTTTCAGATTTTTTATAGGGCCGCACAGCTAAGAATTTCATGTCTCAAAGGAGACTTGGACTTGGACTCTTCAGTCTGCTCTGCTGAACCAGTTAAGACTTCAGTGACTCTCAGAAATGCAGTGTATGCTTGCTTGCATAAAGTAAGGCAAACAAGTCCTTAGTGGGCCAGGGACAGAAGATTATGGTTTAGATCTGGAATGTCCCTAAAGCCCCATGTGTTTGTAAGGCAACTGGATTAAGGGGCCAGTATGGATGACCAGATTTTAGGAAGCAGGATGTGTTTGGAGGAGGTAGGTGCATAACTATAGCACAAGGAGAACAGATCTATCTCCCTTCCTGACTCCTTCCTTCACACTTTGCTTCCCAACCACCATGAGGTGAGAAGCTTCTTTCCCTTGGTCCTTTCTACCTTGATTTGATACCTGTGTTAGTTGATACATTGTGTCAACTTGGCTTAATCAGCTCTGCAGTTTTCAGCATGGGGGCCCAGCTCTGCAGGTGGGCAGGGCCCAGGAATTGAGGAAGGCTTCCTGCCGCCCTGCCCGCTTTTGTTGAGAAGTCCCAGTCTTCAGAGGAGCTTGACCCTTGCAGCCGCACCCCTCTGGAGGAGCTCAGATCTTTGCCGTGACCTGCTGGTCCTGGCAGTCAGCATATAAGGAAGAAAGAGGCTTAATGGACACTGCAGCTGCTGCTCCTCCTCTGCTCTTCACTGTTTTCTGATGCATGACTGCTGTTGTATGCCTTGGAGCCAGTGGAATATGGACTGAACCCTCCAGTAACCGAGAGAAATAAACCATTCCTTCCATCATTTAGGGTGTGGTAATTGTCCCAGCAATGAGTAAAAAGTAACAAAGACAATACCTTATATATAGATACATATGATAAAAATAAACCCCTCTCCCATTAAATTGCAGATGTCAAGTACCCTGTCCCATGTATAAGGTGACTAAGACAGTCCCCTTGCCCAATCAGTGCTTAAGCTCCAAAACTGCATTATCTTGATGGGGGTCACCCCAGATAAAGGGACTGGAAGAATTGCACTCTAAGTTAGGGAAGAGAAAATGAGTGGTTGCACAAGGCTGCCTCCATATGCATCCACAGAGGTACAGTGTGGCTTTTCCCTGTAGTTCAGCATCAGCTGTTAGAAAATGCTCAATTTCCCGTGTGTTGCCTACCAAGTCTCAACATGCCCCTGTAAATAACTAGCTCTCTGGAATCTCCTTGTTAGTTGAGTTGCTGGTGATACGAATTGGAAGCTAGAATATACATACACAACTAACATGCTTTGCTCTTCCCAAGATTCAGCCAGAGAGGCCTCCTGGGAGGATAAGTGTTGGTTCAGAAAGTCCGTGGGACCACCTGAGGACCTAGCACATCAACTGCCCCAGGTACATCGGGATGTGAGGGCCACGAGTGGCTTCCCAGAGCCAGAGAGTACCAGTAGGAAACAGCCAGCTCATGGTACCTACAGACTCAGGAGGCGCTGGCAAAGCAAGGGGACCCGCAGCTCATTAAGCTAAACCTGGGAGTGGGGCGTGGCTCGGCCACACGTCTCAGGCAGGGCCCTCAGCTGACTAGTCCCACATTCCGAGTTTGGCAGGACTCAGCACTCATTGTGCCAAGCGTTCTTCTCTTTAATTGCTAAACCCATGTTTATTTGAAAGCAGAGTTAATCCCTGTATTTCTGATTAGCCATCAGAACTCATCAAAATGAGGCCCCCCAAAAAGTCTGCTTGATGTTCAGAAATTAATCTGAAGCCATAAGTCTTGTGAACAGGAAGTTATACTTTGCCAAAAAGAAAAAAAAAAAAAAACTGTTCCAAATTTTGAAAGAGTTCAGTTTGTTCTGACATTTTATAAGATACTTGAACCTCTTTTCTGTACTCTTGGCCCAAACTTCATCTCTCACTGTAGTTTTTTTTTAAACCCACAGCCCAGGCTTTCTGTTATTTTGGGTCTGGGAGCATATTTTGTCATCTGGGATGAGAACCCTGCTAAAAATCACACTGTGTGACTAACAGCAATAAAAGATATTATTTCCTTCACGTACCAAGTGATGGTTTCCACATTCAATGTAGATAATTCATATTTTAGTCTTTTACTTCTCTTGCAAAAGATAATTATTCCATCATGATTAAAAAACATCAGCTAGTCAACAGACAAGCATGACTGTGACAGGGTGTTGATCTCGATGCAATTTAGAAAGAAAAATCTGCTAACTTCAATTTAGCTTTCACTCATACACAGACACCTAACGTATATAGATTTGTTTCTAGACCTCGGTGTTATCTTTTCGCTTTATCTTTCTTATATAAAATTAACTCTATGCCCTTGGTCATTGAGATGTGAGTCCAAAATTCTCTCAGTCATTAATTTTGTAATATACTAGTATGAAGAAATCAGACACAAGCCGTGACTTGCTCTCCCTTTAAATGTTCTGGAAACACACGTGGTCTAGAGATAATATGCACAGAGTGGGTTCAGCATAGCTGTATGGTTGGCTTGGAAATAAAAAACGTTAAAAAAAGGAAATAGAAAACATTGTCTAGCCCACTAGCAAGGCTTACTGCATCCATAATTATTACATAAATGTGTTCTTGTTCCTTCCTCATTAAAAATTTACAAGGGAAGCTCTTGAGTGTAGTACCCCACTGATTTCACAACAAGCACGATTTGCTTGGTAGTTTGATTTTATTTAAGGAACATGCAAGTAGAGAGAAGATAGCACAGGTACATTTCTCCTCTCCCTTTGCAGAAAAAAATGTTTCTTTTAGCTCAGGCGTTTGTTCAAGGGATGGGAGAGCGCGACATCTTCCCTCACATCTGGATGTCTTTATCCTGATGAAAACTGCAATTAGCGCTACCACCCGTGTTCTCATTAGCACTATGACCTGGACTTCTTTTTCGCGTTCTGGTGCCAATGTTGAAGAGGCACTGTCTGGGGGCACAGAGGGGCAGAGAGGGCCAGCTGAGCAGACATTGTCACTCACTGCCAGCCTAGTGCCTTGAGTCCCTTAAATTCATCACAGTCTTGTGGATGCAGCTCTGATATAGAGGATAATTAGGTTAGGCACGATTTTCCTTTGGGGTCCTCCTTAACCATCAGGGAAACACAGCTGTCTTGACATGCAGACACACTTGCAGGGCTTTGGGTAAGAGGGGCAGGGCGCTGCAGCACTAGAAAGCGCCCACCCCAGAGCAGGGCACCGGGCCTGCTGGAACGAAAGAGAGGAGTGGAGCTTCACAGGTCCATTCTCAGAATGCAACCCCCTGACTCAGGCTGGGACAGCTGGGCCTCAGGTGTCAGTCTCACTTGTGAGCTACAGCAGGCGCTGAACATGCCAGATGCTGATTTGGAGTGGAGTGTTAAGTGTGCTATTGTGCTTGGGCTTTTTTGTGTCAGACCAACTTGGCCCAGGCAGTTGTTTTGTGTAGCAAATTGGTGAATTTATCTGCACATCTTCTTTCTTTTAAAAACATTTTTTAATTATTTATTTATTTATTTGGTAAGGGTCTCACTATGTGGCTCTGACTCATAGTGACCCTCCTGTCTCAGCCTCTCCAGTGCTGGAATTACAGGTGTGAGCCACCACTCCCAGTTTCAGTGGCTGGTACAACATGCAGTCCAGGGATGGAAGCTAGGTCCTTCTGCTTGCCACACAGGCATTTAGATTGTCAAGCTACCTCCCCAGTCCCTATCCATGCATTTTCTACATGGTACATTTTTAAAGAAATAGAATCAAGCCAACCAGTAGAGATGCTTACAAGAGTGTGGAATTGGTGCTTGGGCTGGAGGAGAATAATTGGTTAGCAGGAAAGTGTCCATAAGAGAAACAACCTCCTGCTCGAAGAGGAGAGACAGAATAGGGACTCACCTGGGAGCGCAGGGGCTTGGAGCGACAAAGGTGCCCCTACCTGCCAGCAGTCACTGAAGTGCAGGTACACAAAGCTCTCCAGGGCGGATGACTACAATGTCCAGCACAGTCTTTCAGAACCACAAAAATGAGAATAGATTGAGCCACAGAAGCAAGGTCTACTGACTCTGTGGTGTGTGTGTGTGTGTGTGTGTGTGTGTGTGTGTGTGTGTATGTGTGTGTGTGTGTATGTGTGTGTGTGTGTGTGTGTGTATGTGTGTGTGTATGCATTAAAATCACTGGTATGGTCAGTGCAATTTGTTAGCTGCAAAGGACTATAGGAAATCCATGTAACTGTACTGCTAAATTGCCATGTAATACTATGCAAATAATTTGATTTTGAAGATGCACAGGCAGGGTGGTACCACAGTTAAGCCGTTGCCTGCACAGGCAGGCAGTGAAGATCACATCTCATTTTTATGCTTAGAAATTATTTGACTTCGGGCAAGACTCTTGACCTTGTCTCCATAGCCTCATTAAAAGGTGAGAATTCTGGTTCCTTGCCTCACAAAATTGTCACAAAGTTTCAATAAAATACAGTGATGCCTTATTTCACAAATGCTTCAGTTTGTGAACAATGCACCTCAAAGACAGAAGCATTCAGCAAATATCTGCTTCTGCTGGGGAACTTCACATGTGGACACAAGCATCTTCCCCAGAATTATGGAGCAGATTAAAGTCTGTGAATCAAGGTGCCACTGTAATCTAAGTTATTCTCTTAGCACAGTGCCTATAAGTATTGGCTGTTGTTATCATTCTTACAACCAGGGACTTTTGTAAGTCTCACCTCTAGAATAAGTTTTTGGGGGTGGACAACTACAAGAGCACCTCCTTATTCAAACACTATGGATTCCACACCCATGGCTATGACTTAGACAGGTTAACCACAGGCTGCAGGGAGCCAAGATCAATCAGCTAGAGCTGCACCCAGGCCCAGAGCTGCAGAAACAAAGTGGAAGTCACTCTGTTCTGAGCCCCTGATGACATATCCACTAAGGAAGACCAGAGACTGCGAAAGTACATACCTTTCTTTGTTGACACATCCAAGAAGTCAACAGGATAACAAGGTTAATTCTTCCAAATATCCCCAAAATGACATGCTATTAAGATTTCCTTTCCCCATGCAGTCAGCTGAAGAATTTTTCATGAATGTAGTATTCAAAGTAAATGAAGTATATGCATTTTAGTCTGGTTTTGTTTAATAAATAGCACTGCCTGCATTGTGCTTTACTTGCATTTGCTGACAACTGACCCTACCCCACTGTGTCAGGAATCTCAGAGAAGGTGTTACGACCTGTCATCCTGCTGTGCAAAGTCATCTGTGACAATGGCTGTGTCCTTCTTCTTATACTCAGATAGCCTTCGATCTATCTTTCCAGGTAGCACAGTGAACAGCGTGTTTTGGTCTTGGCACTGTCCCTGTGAAGTCAACAGCTGGCCCTCCAGCTTGGCCCCACCCACCTAGCTCAGAAACCTCCTTGATATCCTTGAATCTAAAATTCTTTCCCCAAAGTGGTTACTGTAAAGACCATTAACTGGCACTGGGACTGTGCCCAGAGGACCACAGGCAAGAGGGAACTATTTTTAAAAGCTTATTGTATGTATCTAAATTTTTGAAGGTCAAAAAGAAATGAATGGGCTATTCTGCACAAATAAGCTGAAGATAACACTGTATGATACAACGACTGTCGAATGCATATTATTTTGTTTAGTGCAATTCTGCATCATTTCTAAGTGCTTAATTATTATTTTATATTCTGTTTAAGAAATAAAAACAAATGAAAGGTTTTTTAAATTCAATTTTATTTTATTTTGAAGAGTAAAAACAGAAGCAAAAACAAATAGAAAAAAGACATCAAAAGTATAATGCACAACAGTACATACATGATCAATTTTTAAAATAGGCGTGGCTAATTAAAAATGGTTATTATATTAACTATTTAGATCATCATGTAGAGTAAAACATAAGCAAAAACAAATAGAAAAAAGACAGAAACAGGGTAATAAACAACAATACACGGGTTACAGATTTGTAAAACACGGATAGCCAATTAAAAGTGATTGCTATATTATCTATTTTCATCATCAAATTTGTTGTGCAGGTCAGCAGATACAGTTACACAGGACTGGATAATTGAATATTAATGGTTGCTTTCAAGAAATCTTAGTTTTTCTCCTTGTCATCTTTAAAAAATTATTTGACAGAAGTATGACAATTGATAGGACATTAGAGATGGAGCTCATTTAGAAGGCCACGGTGAGAGGCGTTCAAGCATGGGGTTTAAAGTGCACGTTGCAGCCCTCAGTGTAGCTGCTCAGATCACAGATACCAGCTCCTGAGCCAGTCAAGGTGAACATTCTAAACATAACTACTATTTAAAAAAAAAAAAGATGCAAAATGTCAGTACAGTCATCTCAGCCATCCTGTACGTGTACTGCATGCTTTTCCTTCAGATCACAGATACCAGCTCCTGAGCCAGTCAAGGTGAACATTCTAAACATAACTACTATTTAAAAAAAAAAAAGATGCAAAATGTCAGTACAGTCATCTCAGCCATCCTGTACGTGTACTGCATGCTTTTCCTTCCTTTTTTCCTATCATTTCCCCTTTCTCTCATCTTCATTGTTTAGCTCTCAAGTTCAGTCTCTTTCTACTTCACTATATCTATTATACCTTTCAGGTTTTATTTACTCTTTCAGGCTCTTACCCTAGGGAGATAATATGTTTGCACATGTGAGTCTGATTTATTTCACTTAGAGTATATCATCTAATTGCACCCAGTTATCCATGAAAGGTTCAAGTCTGTCATTCTTTATAGCTGAGTAATACTTCATTATGTACAAATATCACATCTTTTACATCCATTCCTCCAGTGATAGACATTTTGGTTGTTTCCAGGATTTGGCTATGATAATCTGTGCTGCTATAAAAATGGGTACACATATATCACTATGGTATGATGTTTTCAGTTCTTTGGGGAAAATACCCAGAAGGGGACTGGCTGGATCACATGGGATTCCCAGACCTAGTTTTTAAAGGAGACTCCAGAGTGACTTCCACAGCAGTTGTACCAGCCTGTATTCCCACCAGCAGTGCAGAAGGGTTCCTTTTTCCCCACAGCTTCTTCAGCATTTGCTAGTATTTTATTTATTTATTTTTCATTTTAAGGAAGGCTCTACGGGTGTTCAGGGTCTCACTGCTAGATAGGACTTGTAGTCATCTGCCTGTTTGCAGCTTCCCAAGAGCTGGGATTACAGGTGAGGGCCACCATGCCCAGTCTCAGTTGCCTTCTCAGTGCACCCTGGGGTGGGGCAGGCACAGCAGGTCCAGGGATCAAACTCCGAGCCCTGCACCTGCTTGCAGGCACTTTAATCAGCTGAGCTATTTGGCTGGCCCTTTTTATTTGATTTCTTTATGGTGGCTATTCTTTCTTGGGTGAATGGTATCTCAAAGTTGTTTTAATTTGCATTTTTCAAACAGCCAGTGCTGTGGAACATTTTTTATGTATTTATTTGCCACTTGTGTTTCTTCCCCTAAGAAGTGTGTGTTCATCTCTGGTGCCTAGTTCTGGATTGGCTCTTTAAATGTGGAGGGGGAGAACTTTTTAGTTCTTTGTATAATTTAGATGGAAGTACTTTGTATGAGTGATTGGTGGTTATATTTTTCCCGTTTGTGGGTTCTCTTTTCACACTGTTGGTGATTTCTTTTGACATGCAGAAAATTCTCAATAAGTTGAGATCCCAGTTGTTGATTCTTTGCAGTATATCAGTGCTGTCTGGCTTTTATTCATGAACTGTCTGCCTACCCCAATGTCTTCAAGATTTCCACCTACTTTCTCTTCCGGGAGATTTAGTGTTTCTGTTTTAATGTTTAGGTCTTTAACACATTTTGACTTTAGTTTATAGTGTGTGGTGATAGACTCAGTCCAAGTTTTAAGTTTTTTACATCTGCAAAGACAGTTTTTCCAACAATATTTCCAAAAGAGGTCATTTTTCTTCCAGTGAACATGTTTGGCCCATTTGTCAAAGATAAGATGGCTTAGTGTGTTTGTAGTGGTATTTACAACTTCTAAATTGTTACATTGATCCTTGGGTCTATTTTTTGCTGGTACAGTACTGATTTTATCACAGTAGCTTTATAGTATAATTTCAAGTCAGGTTTGCAATGCTTCCTGCCTTGACTTTGTTGACCAAGATTCCCTAGATATTCTAGGTCTTTTCTGGTTCCAACTAAATTTTAATAATGTTTTATCTAGATGTCTGAGGTTAATTGATGGTATTTTGATAGGAATTGCATTAAATCTGTATAACAATTTTGAGAGTCTGGCCATGTTCACAATATTGGTTCTTCCTTTCCATGAGCAGAGAATGTTTCCACTTTCTGAATTCCTCTAGAATCTCTTTTTTCAGAGTACTGTAATTTTCACTTAATAGATCTTTGACTTCTTTAGATTAATTCCTAAGTATTTGATTTACCACTCTGCTATTGTAAAAGGTATTATTTCTCTAATTTCTCTCTCATATCAGGTACAAGAAAAACAGAATGCAAAGAAATAAATACCATAATTCTTCACCTCAAGCTTCTAGAAAAAGAGCAAACCAAGCCCAAAGCCCAAAGACTGGAGGAAATTATAAAAATTAGAGCAGAAATTCTCTCTCAGTGTGTTTGTTACCTGCATAGAGGAATGATATGGGATTTTGGGTATTGACTTTATATCCTGCTATGCTACTGATTTTGTTTAGTAATTCTAAGAGCTCCTTGGTGGAGTTTTTCAGACTTTCAAGTAGGGTATAATGACATCTGCAAATAATGATGGTTTAACTTCTTCTTTACCTATTCTTATTCCCTTTATTTCTCTCTCTTGCTTAATGGCTCTAGCTAATGATTTCAGAAATATATTGAATATGAGTGGTGACATAGGGCATCTTTGTCTTGTACCTGATATCAGAGTAAAAGCTTTTAGATCTTCTCTATTTAGAATTGTGTTCACTGTTGGATTATCATACATGGCTTTTATCAGACTGAGGTAGAGACCATCTATTCCAATTTTCTATAGGGTTTTGATTATGAATGAGTATTGGACTTTGTCAAAAATCTTTTCTGCATCTATTGAGATAATGTGGTTTTTGGTTTTGGCTCTATTGACATATTGAACTACATTTGTAGATTTGCATATGTTAAACCATCCTTGCATCCCTGATGAATCCTACCTTTTCCTAGTGTATAATCTCGATGATTTTCTGTATTCTATTTGCTAGGATTCTAATGAAGATTTTTGTGTCTATGTTTATGAGCGAGACTGACCTATAATTCTGTTTTTTGGTCAGATCTTTCTCCTGTTTTGGCATCAGAATCATACTTACCTCTAGGGATGATTTGAGAACTATTGTTTCCTTTTCTGTTTCATTGAAGAGTTTGAGGAGTGTTGAAATTAAATCTCTAAATTTCTTGTAGAATTCAGCTGGGAATCCATCAGGACCTGGGCTTTACTTTCTTGGTAAGTTTTTTATTCAATTTCTTTGGCTGATGTTGGGTTATTCAGAGTTTTTATATCTTTTGAATTTAGTCTTGGCAATTTGTACTTATTTAGGAATCTGTCCATTTCATCTAAGTTTCATGCCTATGAAAGTAAAGGTTTTCAAAATAGCTATTTGAAGATCTTCTGAACTGTCACAGAATTTGTAGTAATTTTGCCTTTTCAATTCCCTTTCCTTGAATTTGAATTTTTTCTTTCCTTTTTTTGATGAAGTTAGCTAAGGGTTTATCAATTTTATCAAATCTTTGAAAAGATCTGGATTTTTGGATTTGTTAAGTCTTTGGGTGTTTACTTTGTCTCAATTGCATTAATTTCTGCTCTAATTTTTATAATTTCCTCCAGTCTTTGGGCTTTGGGCTTGGTTTGCTCTTTTTCTAGAAGCTTGAGGTGAAGAATTATGGTATTTATTTCTTTTCATTCTGTTTTCCTAATGTATGAGTTCACTGCTCTTAAGTTTCCTTCTGAGAACTCCTTTCTCTGTATCCCACAAATTCTGGTAACTTGTGTTTGAATTTTCATTGCTTTTTTTCTAAGGTACTGAAGCATGTAGTATTGTTTTCCATCCTTTGACTTTCACCCTAAGAATTTATTCATGAGTTAAATGTGTTTCTTGTATATAGCACATTGTTGGATTTTGTTTCTTAATCCAGTTTGCCAGTCTATTTATTTTTATTGGTAAAATGAGTCCATCTACATTGGTGGTTATAATTGATATGTATTGACTTATGTTTGTCATATTATTTTCCTGCTGCTGATTTCCTACTTTTCTCCTTTGTTTAATAGTTTTCCGTGTTAGGTGGGTCTTTTCTGTTGTCATTCGTGGAACTTGTGGGAAGTCCAGAAGTAAGCTTCCCATGAGAAATTGGAGGGTCCACTGGGATCGGGGTCTGCAGGGTATGTCCCACACCCCAGAGGCTGTGACTGAGGCACTGAGGATGCAGGTAATGAAATGGAAGTTAGAGCATAGCCTGCTGCCACAGTCATGCTCACATTATAGGTAGAATGGGGTCACACAGCCACCACAGGGAAGAACAAATCTATGACAGAAGGCTACCATTTTGGAAGCCTCAAGCCTCCTCAGTAGCCCAGCTAAGTGGATTCCGCACCATGGCAGGAACCACTATATGAGATGTGGGTCAGCTCTTGAGAGAAATTCAGACTTAGAGGCTAGACCTAAGAACCAAGTCAAGATTCTTTTACATTTCTCTCTCTCTCACTCTCTCTCTGTCTCTGTCTGTCACTGTATGTCTATAGGTGTCTCTTTCTCTCTGTCTTTGTTTCTGTCTCTCTCTCTTGGCCTCTCACTGTGGCTCTCTGTGTGTGTGTGTGTCTCTTGCTCTCTCTCTCTGTGTCTCTGTCTCTGTCTCTGTCTGTCCCTTTCTATATCTCTGTCTCTCCATCTCTGTCTGTGTGTGTGTGTCTCTCTGTCTCTCTTTCTCTCCTCCCCTCTCTTGCTCTCTCTGTGTGTCTCTGTCTGTCTCTGTCTTTTTTTGTTTTTTGATGGTGGTACTGGGGATCAAATCTAGGCCCTTCAAACTAAACTATCTCCTTACCCCTCTTTAGTTTTTAATTTGAGACAAGGTTTTGCTGAATAAAATTTCCCAGACAGGGTTTTTGAACCAGAGAGTGATCCTCCATCCTCAGCCTCCTACAGTGCAGGGATTAAGAGCTTATGTCACCATACCTATCTCAAGACAGACCGTAATAAAGGAAACTTGCATATAATCTTTTCACATCCTGAATATTACAAAAGAAACATATAGTTACATAATTATCAAGGAACATTTAAAGTAAAATACTAGTGTGAATTTGCAATATTTCTAGGAATCATATTGATGCATACAATTTGTTAAAATAAGTTTAAAAAACAAAAAAACCTTCCTGTTCTCTAGGCAATGTAAGCAGTGCCTGTGCTCTAACGAGGTATATGAATACTTACTTTCATGTGAAGTAAAATTAATTACATAACCCTTCAGATTGAAACACTCATCAAAATGGGTATAGTTGCTCATTCTGGTAATCCCAGTACTTCAGAGGCTGAGACAGGAGATGTTAGTTCAACAAGGCCTGGACAATTTAGAGCCTGCAGTTTAGCTGGAACCTGTCTCAAAATGAAAAAGGCCTTGGGTTGTAGCTGGGTTCAGTCCCAAGCACTGAGAAAAAAAAACTCATCAATGGTAAACATTTCAAATTTATTTTATACTTCAATAGTCATGTTCACTACATGACATGTTGTAGTCATGCTCTACTATAATAGTCACGTTAAACATGGCAACAGGCATATTTGCAATGCAAAGTAAAATTGTACTGAAATTCTACTCCATAAATTATATTAAATACAATTTCCACTATATTGCATCAAATGTAATGTAGCTGAATTGTATTCAATCACTTTATGATTCATTACTATGTGTTCTAGTTCCTCTAATATGCCTATAAATCATGACCTATTTTGTGTTTGACTTTATAAGACTAAATATAGCTACACATTAGACTTTCACTGCATTCTACCTTTCACTTGAATTTTTGAGTGCACTTGCTGACATTTAAACTCCAAGTAAGCTTTCTCTGGAATAAAGAGTATCTTCTGAGCTGATGAGTTCATTTCTTCCAAGGTTAACCTCATTTTCTATTCTCAAATAAAATATGCCCCCTTCGTGTGCTGTTGGGGAGCTCTGAGTGCCACTGTGTGCGTCTCTTCCACAAGGCACCAAGCAGGGATGATTGATGGTTGATAGTGAGAGTGGTGCAGAGTGGTACCAGCTCATGATGAGCCTGTATGGGGGATTTAAAAATGGAAAACAAGAAGGGCTTATTCAGTTCCAGACCATTAAGTGCATAATAAGCAATTAAATATCTGTAATTAAATCTCCATTTACTCAGCAGAGCAGAACTACATGTTCTAATCCAGTCTTCAGGGTAAGTAATAAGCTTTATAAAAACTACATTCATTAATTCTGATAATAAAGAATGTAACAATAAAACATAAATGTGTGCTTAAGAGATCTGGTGGCATGTAAGGTCTAGACAGGCTTAACTGGACTCCAATATTAATACGCACCTGCAGAAATAAAATAAACAACACTAAAAATTAATATGCATTTATTTTAGGACTGGATAAGCATAGCAATTACTGTGGGCAAGGATGGAGTTTAAGAATGGAACACCTGTGGGTATTAAAAATAGTAATAAGCCTCTTTAGAATGATTTCTTTAGCTAGAAACAATATTCAAGACATATGGAAGAGGGAGATTTATAATATCATAAAATCATGAGTGTTGAACACTAGTAGTGATCCCGTCTCAATACTACCCTTATTCTGAAGAAAACAGAATATGGATTATGCAGCTTTCCATCCCAAACAATAAACATGAAATAAAAACACTTTCTGATTTGAGGGAAAATGCTGCCCCTCACTTCATCCACATTTACTGGTTACTTTACATTTTCAGAAATATAATTGGAAACACAGCATCCAGGAAAACTGAGAGTATGACTCTTGCTTTCCTTGGGTGTTCACTGTGTCTGGAGACAGAAGACGAACAAAAAGCAATTGAAAGAGAGCTGTGAGGCTGTGTGTATCTACCCATGCGCAAGAGGCTGTCCTGCCACGATCAACTAGCCCCACAAGAATTTGTTGATATGGAGAGTCTCCAAAGGACAAAACAAAGCCAGTGGAGGCTTTGGAGATTTAAAAAAACAGTTTACCATAAAATAATATCATTAAATAATTAATTTAAATAGGGTCAGGCACCAAATCACGTAGTTACACACAGCGTCTTAGTAACAGCTCACAGCAAACATACGCGATAGAGTCGTTGTTACTATATTCCCGCTTACAAAAAGAAGAAAACTGAAGCGTGTGAATAGCTTTCTCTGGGACACACAGGCGTAAGTGATGGAACCTGCACAGAAGACGGCAACCTCGGGCTGCTCAGGCAGAGCCCTGGCCTTCGTTACCATGGTAACCCACGGCGCTGTGTCAACAGCTCCTGGAACTGGGCAGGTGACTCTCCAGACCAGAGATCCTCCACCCCCCCCCCTTAGATGGCATGTAGGGGACAATACCTGTCCCTGCAACCGCTCTGCAATCCCCAGACATGACCTTGCTGAGTTCTTGCTTCCGGGGAGAGCCCCGCAGGGATGGCCTTCCATCTCCTCCTTTCCCACAGGAGGTGCCCAACCTTGTGGGGCTAGTTCCTGGCAGACCCACAGCCACGTCCGTGCCCTCACGGTGCCTGCCTTCCTCTACAAGGTGCCAGCTCTCCAGAACCCACAAGACGATCTTTCTCTGCTCCCCAGCAAACAGTGGAATTCCACTACCCATATTTCCAAGCTGTGTATTGTCCAGCAGATGGGCACCAGCAGCAAATGCACACCAGCGCTCCCCCGGCATTTGGAAGGCTGTCTTCATTGTAAGTTACGGAACTACCACTGGTTATTCATTTTAAAAAATAATAATGGGAGTGGGAGGATGAGTAAGATGTGTTAACTTGAATAAACCAATATGTCCAGCAAACAAAGCAGTCCTGGGGACTAACTATAGGTCGTAAGGTTTGGGAACCATGCTCTAAGTCTGTCACCAAAACCATAGGCTGACAGCATGGCCCTACATGGAACTTCAACAGACTGAGCTTGCTTATTGGAGTGGCTCTTCCCTGGACATTCGCTACCAGGCCTTCATAGGGTTTTGGCATTTCCTAAAGCTGGAACAAATTCCTTATGAAAGTGTAACTTATATGCCTGTTCTCTGTCAGCTGGTGACTTAACTAACTGGCCCCACTGGCAAACAGATCTTAAAATGCAGAGCATTGTGTTTTGAAATGTGTGTTACACCTTGATGCGGGAAGAGCAGATCGCACAGGATCTCCCTAATTGTGGGTAAGAACAATTCCTCGTAATCACAATAATCACTCGCAATAATGGTAATGATCCTGGACGGTGACAGTTCTCCGATCTCCGGCTACACAGAAAGCAAAGACATCCTTGCTGGCTGGGGAACAATGGAAACCAGCAGTATGAACTCACAGTGCATCTCTGAATTATTCATGAGATCATACATGTCACTTGCATCTGTATGTTTAAAATAAAGCCAGGAGAGTGTAATAGCACATTGGGAATGCAAATTACAAGAAGGCAGGCTTCATTCTGAGTTAGCGATGATTTATAATTCAGTCCAAAAGCATCCTCCCTAATGGCCAAGGGCCTGTCACTTCTTCTCCACAGTTGCCAGGATTTGCCCCCCCTCAGGTCGCCTCTGGGGTGTCCTCACTTCCCTCCATGCGTATTTATCCACTGTACCAGCTTCTCATTCACACTGACAACACTGATTAACTCACCCTTGGCGTTTCTCTGAGACATAGAATTAGGCTGCATCATTTGTACATCTAAAGAATGTGAATAAAACACAAACAGGGAAACTGTCATGTTTCAAAATACGCTGTAAAATACATGAAAGAGAAAAAAGCATGAAGAAATGTGATTAATGTTTACCACTCTCACAAACTTTTATTGTCTCAAATTACTCAATATTGAAAATTAGAAGGAAAGGGCCAGCAAGATAGCTCAGGGGACTAAGCGCCTGCTTAGGCAAGCGCAGGGGCCAGGTTCCATCCCTGGCACCACATGCCGTGCCAGCCGTGCCTCCAGGCACGCTGAGCCTATGACTGACCACCTCGGCCTGGTGGTGTACACCTGTAATCCTAGAGCCGGTAAGGCTGAAAACAGGAAGATCACTAGGGGTCCAAGCTCTGTAGTGAAAGCCTGTACCAAATACATAAAGTTATAAAGAAAGAAAATTAGAAGGAAAAATGGACTTGCAATCCCGATCCACACACACGTACATGTGCACGTGGTTCCGGGCAATCGAAGAACACCTGTGGTTTTGCCTTCCGTGCTAAGTTTGCATCTTATCTCTCAGGAGGATGTGGCCACACTGTGTGCTCACCTAAGGAGTAGAGGAAATTTGTAGCTGTCTGTGACAGAGTGCATTTGTAATGCCAGCACTGAGGAGACAAGTAGGAGGGTCATGAGTTCAAGGCCAGCCTGGTCTACACGGCAAAGATTGTCTCAAAAAACAAATACAAAACAAAATTTTAAGGAAAGCTATACAAAGTGGGTTTGGTATTGCACACAGTCATTCACAGCACTCTAGGAGGCTGAGGCAAGAGGTTTCTAAGGTTGAGCTCAGCCTAGTAACAAAGATAATTAATGAGATTTCCCTCAAAAATAGGGAGATCTGAGAATGTGGCTTATTGTAAAAGTTCTGGGTTCAGTTCCCATGGCTTTAAAGAAAAAGAAAGGAGGGAGGGAGGGAGAGATAGGAGGGAGGAAGAATGCAAGGAAGGAGAGATAAAGGGAAGGAAGAAAAAATAAAAGAGGGGAAAAAGAGAGAATAGTGCTTGCTCCAGCAATCGTGCACACACTACAAAGGAGAAGGAACAGAAAGAGAAGTCCCCTGAACCAGGAGATGTATTCATGTTTTGGGATTATTGGTCCTCAGTACCCAGAAGTGGAAGGACTGAAGACCAATGCTCACCTGCTCCTTCCAGGCCCCTGGGATCAACACTGATGTCGCTGCTTTCCCATGAGAGCATCCGATGAACTCCACGAGTCACATGAAGAACATTTTACTTGAAGGGCCAAGACACTGTCAGGAGGAAGGGATGCAGTGCAGGAAGCCTGGAAAAGCCCGAGTTCCCAGCTGGCCAAGCAGGGCTCCTCCATGCAGTTCTGGGATCTTTCACTGCCCCACAAACCTGCATTCACTTCTTGATGCTGGCATGGACCTCCCGAGCTTGCCGCCCCGAGGCTAACATACCAAAGCCGCCTGAAGTCTCCTGGGTCCAAGTCTCCCAGCACAGATTTGGGCGAGGTGATGCTCACTTTGCAAGCAGAGTATGTGCCTTTGGGAATTTATTGACTGCCTGTTATTAAACTCTGAAAGAAATGTGAAGTGTAGCTGAAATACAGACTGCACGCCTCTCAAGTGACAACTTCTATGTTTCCTTTTCATTCAAGGCAAGAAGATTAGCCTTAACCCTGTGGGCCCCAGTAAACCCTTGTGATGTCATGCGTCACAGCAGACCCTTTCCCACCTCAGGTCTGCAGTGAGGGCCTCCAGAGCTCTGTTTATGACAGAGCTCTATGTTCTCTAAAGCATGAAGGAATTACAAGGAAAGTAACCACAAGGGTTCATTTAAGTGTCAACATAACGGCGCTATGAAGTGCCCAGATTCTGTTTGTACAGTATTTTAGGGCGACTGGATGAACACCCAACTTAGCATCGGAATCTCTAGATTGCACAAAACTTTGGCCTTCATCCCATGTGAAAAAGGCCCGAATACCTGGAGGAGCAAAAGGCTGGGAAAGGCAGAATTTCTGAGCAGCCTCCCAGCCGCTCTGTGATTCTCTGAGCCAAGACCTCAGTCTTCTACCCTTGGCCTCTGTTTCCTACAGATCCTTACAGGCCAACTCCCCAGGTCCTCAGCTCTTCAAATCTAACCTACAGCAGTAACTTGAGGCTTAGCCCCAAGATCTAGGTCTTCATAATGCATGCCTTATATGGATCCTAT
The DNA here is from genome assembly GCA_004027165.1 of Ctenomys sociabilis. Classification (NCBI taxonomy): domain Eukaryota; kingdom Metazoa; phylum Chordata; class Mammalia; order Rodentia; family Ctenomyidae; genus Ctenomys; species Ctenomys sociabilis. The sequence goes on from PVKA01000084.1 coordinate 274,944, forward strand.
TTTTTCTGTTTATCGGGAGACTCTTGACTGGGACACCAAGAAAAACAATGTTCTGGGTACCTGTTAGATAATTTACGATAATTTATTTATTATTTTTTTAATTTTTGTTTTTGTTTTATTGAAGTACAAATATCAATAAGACAGTTTTAAGATACCTTGACAAGATGGATTTGATAAATTAATACACTGCAATCTGTTTTCACACTGTTTTGGTATCATAGAAGGTGCATACATGATATTATACTTACAGACATTATTATAGCAGATGTCTCTTATCAGTAAATTAAGAGAGTGTAGCTGTTTGCGTGTCTTATTTTTTATACCTGAATTACATCAAAGATTCAATAATTAATACTTTCTACCTTGTTATTTTCCTAGTGGTTGTCCATAGTACTAGAAGCCGACATAATATCCTGCCCAACCACCATTAGTGAGGATCTTGCCTCTCATAGGATTATGTAGAAGCACAGCGTTATCTATCTATCCCAACTGTACTGTCTATACACACACACATCATGATTCTTCCTTTCTATACCACTTCCTTTGTCTACTCCTGTCAGAGATGGGCGCTCCATTGTTATTCAACTAACTTAGGTAATTGAACTCGACACCACAATCCAATACAGTCCAGCATTCCACAACAATAGTGAGTTAACCGAAGAAGTTGTTGACCATAGCCATTTACAGCTCAACTTATTATTATGGCCCCGTGGTGTGTACTTCATTTTTATATGTTTCTGCTGGATGGTTAAGACCTAGATAGAGCAAGACCTGTATACCAACACATGTACTTTATGTTTCTTATGAGGTCAGTGAAGTCCCCTCAGGGTTTATCTTGTAGTCCTGTACCTTATTCTGTAGATCCTTTGTCTGTGTCATCCATGTGGATGAGGCATGGCCAATGTTTGACCAGTTTCCCCTCTGTGAGAGCCTGAGAGAAAGTTTTCTCTCCATGTGACTCTCCCCAGGCACACTATAGAACTTCGATCTCTTTCCTCTGTGACTCCATAATCTCCTTGTTCAGAAATTTTACAATAATTTAAAAGAATGACTCATGCACAGATGCAGTGATTAATCAATCTCAGGGCACTATGTGTGTCCATGGGCAGTCTGAAACTTCCATGCCACTTTCTTCCACATCTTAAAGTCACCGAGTCACTGAAAGGGCTGACAGATGGGAGATAGCACAGTGTAATCTGCAATCAGAGAAACGCAGAGCTTGCTTCTGGATGACCCACGTAGGCGTGGCTTATCTTCTTGATCCATAGACTTCTCCACCATCAACCCTAGAGGAAAGGAGATGGCTCCATTCAGAAAGAAAAGGAATGACAAAGCTCCACACTGAGCACATGTTGGCATTGTGGACACAACTTCCCTCCCTGGAGAGTCTCTGATGTTCCTGACCACTACTATGGTCTCATACAGATGCTCGTTTTTCAATATTATGACCATTGTAATCATATGCTATTCATTATATTCACAGGCTTTTATTGGTTTTGTTTGCCTGAAAATTAACTCAAGTTACATGCCCCAAGGAAAAAGTTAAATAAGGACATAGCATCCTGGACAGTCCCCATGAACAATAAGGAAATAGTGTCCCAGTTTTATTCACGTATGGGACTCTATCTCTATATGGTTTCACATCCAGTGCAATAAATTAGATGCTCATTGGAAGGAAGAAGAAAAGGTCTGGGCTAGCCTGCCCTCTAGTGTAGCTTGCTGGTTTCTAAATGCTCCAGAGAAACGCAATCTAGAGGCTGGTGGAGCAGCTCTGCACAGACAGCACCCACCGCTCCCACCAGCACCAGGTTCTCACAGCTCCCTCCTCATCAGGATCTTCAGCTGACTGAGCATTAGGTCACACTGCTAACCCAGTTTTAAAAAGTACACAGAAACCACACTTTCCCAAGGCAGGGCCTGTGTGAAGTCAGTGCTCCATCGGTAGCCTTGGCACGGGTTTGGCTGCTCACTTCTATTTCAGAGCAGGGACGGAAATACATAAGCATGTGCTTCTCAGTCCAGAACATAGAATGGCTACTGACATGGAGGGCTGAACTCTTGGGGACACTCTGACCCATGCACAGAGCCAAGTCCCTACCTATCTCCTTCTGCAAGAGAGCATGCAACAGTGTGGATTAGATGCTGGGCTCTGGAGCCAGCATCCTTCAGAGAAGGAAACACCTTCAGGATCCCTGTGTGACATATCTGCTTAAATGCAGTTTTAGACTGGAAACTCGAGTGCATTGGAGATAGTTTCTGAGAATTTTGTAGTTGATCCTCAACTGTATAAACAGCCTGTTTTTAACAAGAAGTTTCTTACAAGGGGTGCACTAACATGGCTTTGGAGGAGTTCCTGCTATGGATCAATTTCAAAGCTATTTTCAACAAAGAAAGACAATGGTAATCTACCTTGTAAACTTTTTTAGGACCCTGTTTATCTGTTTACTTGGAAAATGCAATCTGACCCACATGTCCCTATTCTTCTCCCTATGACCCATGTCCTAAAGCATTTGGCTAAGTAAGATCCCTATGGTACCACAATTACTACAATTTCAGAAAATACCAGGCTTTAGCCTTCACAAATAAAAATAAATAAGGGGAATATTTTTTATGCACCATTGATAATCAAGGTGTGCATGCGTGTGCTTGTAGGTATTTTAAGGATGCAAAACACCAAGGTGTTTTCCAGTTTCCTTGGCTAAATACAACACCAAAATGACACAGTGGCCCCCAAGAGGACCACCAGCAACTGTCTGATTGGTCTTTGGTAGAAGGGCGTCTCCCAACATCACCAAGCTGTGCTCCATCAGGGCTGAAGGGCTGGTGAAACTTTGATCTATTATTGTAACTATTCTTCCACTATAGTTGTAGAGCCAGAGGCTTTCAGGCTAAAGCAGTGCTTATGAAACACAATGGAAAGGCTTCTCAAAGGAGAGTCGATGTGAAGTAGCAGAAGGTGCACTGAGTTGAGAAACCTGTACTGGTCCTGAGCCAGCCAGCTCCCCAGTGTGCAGGCAGCACCTTGCCGTCTTGGAGGCCTCTTTTCCTCACCTGTGATAGAGTGAACTGGACTGGGATTAAATCAGAGGTGTCTGAATTTTCCTCTCTAAATTGCCCTTATGAGTCACATTTGTGCCTGTGGGACCACATTTGTGCCCCAGTGCATTTTAGACTCCAAGTAAAACAAATCCGTTTGTCGAATTTGGGACAGTGTTTCCCGAGTACTGTGCTCTCAATGACTCAGGCCTCCAGCCTGACGCACAGCCTCGGTGCATTTGCCATTTACTGCGCTGATTTTCCAGCTTGCGTTCTTCCTCAGGTCTCTGAAAGCACACGATTGTGTGCTTAATCGTGGTCATGAACAGAACATGAGAGACTGTGGAGTTTCTGACTGGCATGCAGCATATGTCTTATATCTAACTTCATGAGCATGCAGGGACACCACTTGCTTCCTATCCCCAATTCCACTTCCTCCTTAGCTTGCTGACATGCAACTTTCAAGTCATCTTTGGAAATCTGAAACCTGTTAGAGACTGCTGCTGCCGAGACCTGCACGACCGCGACAGTCCCGTCACAGCCTGTGCTGCACGACAACAAAGGCAGAAAATAGAAATCTGCTTTTCTCTGGCTCTATTCTTTTCCAAAAGAAAAACATGTTTTGTGGGTGTGGGGTATTTAATAAGATTTCTAGATTTTTAGGCTGATTTTGTTGTTAGCTCTTACTCCACATGGCACTTGGACTCTTCATCTCGAAAATTGCACTTATTCCTGACACCGGCTCCCACTAAGAACACAGTTTTGTAGTTTCTTTCTCATCTGTGATTCTCGTTAATAAAACTAATCATCTAAGTGCCAAAGGTTGGCAGCAGTAAAATATGTTTCTGCCAACACGAGTAACTATTTGACTAATTTGAACCCTATGGCTGGCCAAGTCCCATAGCCTTCATGTCACTTCAGGCAGCTTCTAAAGAGGAAAAAAATAACAAACTACAAAAAAAAAAAAAAAAAAAAAAAAAAAAAAAAAAAAAAAAAAAAAAAAAAAAAAAAAAAAAAAAAAAAAAAAAAAAAAAAAAAAAAAAAAAAAAAAAAAAAAAAAAAAAAAAAAAAAAAAAAAAAAATACAGCTACGAAAGAATAGAAGTGGAAAGAAAGAGGCATCTGATTTAAGCCTTGGGGAACGGAGGCTTTCAAGATGGGGTGAAGAGAAAAGGGAAAAACAGAAGTGCGGCTGGAATATTAAAAGCAAATGGGAAGCAATGAGGAAGGGACTGATCTGCTGAGCCCCAGCCAGGCGCTGAGTTTTCCTGTGCACTTAGTGTACGGGATCGTCACGTGCTGCAGG